>NMRB01002360.1:14580-36539 GCA_002633025.1 Notospermus geniculatus
ACCAGCGCCAGAAGGGCTGTGCGAGTGAATTGTAAACAAGTCACTGGCGGGGTCACTGGACAATAATTGACGCTGGCACTATACAGTCTACCACATGTACTCTGTATTAAGCGACCACAGTCGGTTATTATTGAATCACCTTTTGAGTTGCAATGAAGTGGGCTTCCTGTGGGCTGTTAAAACAATTAATCGAACAATAAATGCGAGGCGCTCGCGCCGCGCGCGCTGCTCATTAAGCTATCGCAAAAAATAGAAAGGAGGCTGAACGCGCGGCGCGTTTTTAGGATATGAAACTACAGTGGCCGGTGAGAGTCGGGGGAGAGTTTTTTTTTCATTCAATCCGCACTATCATTCAGGAATGTTTTGATTTAGCCCATGTTGAACTCTTTACCAAGGGTCGTGACATCGCTCCCGTTTTTTCAGCATGGTCACCTTTGACCACACCGACATGTACAGTACATGCAGGCTAATTGCCATGTCCGTCTATCTGACAACTCTCACTTGTTGGGTTGACTGTCTTCAGATTGTGACTTTTACCAAATTTAAACCAACAGTAGGCCTATTGGAGGAATCAGGTTTTATTTCTCCAAGACCTAACTGACAGTGATATCCTGATGTAGGCGACGGCACTGTTGGGAGTCAGGGAGCCAACAGCTGACAGTTTAATGCTACGTTAAAAAAAATCTGAAATAACAAAGTCGTGATCATTTTTAAAAGAATAATAATATAATTCTTGACGCGATATTATGAGAACCGTATACTGTAACTACAACGGGACGTGAAAACAACATCTCTGAGCTCATTCACACCTCGGGCCTCTTTATCAAAATAGGTGTGACAATGATATAATTCTGTGTGAACGGATAATTAAAAACAAAAATCTCAACCAAAATTCATCACATATACCGTATTTCGTTCACGTTTTGGAGTGCGCTCGAATTTTCGTCCTCGAAACGGATAAGGCTGGTTTCGATGACGCACGGTTAGTGTGAAGACTACGATTAGGTAACAGTATCGGTAAACGTAGTGACGGATAGTAAGAGAGGTTTCGAAGAAACGACGCACTTGCACGGTTACGTGTAGAAGAGGGTGTGCGTTTTGTCCAAATGCCGACTCCCTTAGATATGTACGCAGGAGTTTAGAAGCACTGTGTGAGCCTCTCCGCAAATTTCTCTGTACCCAAATCAGATGACGTAAGGCAAGACAAATTCAAGGACAAAATTAACCATCAAAATCCATTGAACAAATGAAGTGTCCAATATCAAGTGAATCAGTAGAACTCAAATTATTTCGACAAATACTAATTGCCCTTAATATTCGGAATTATTTGGTGTTTTCGGCCTATATAGCTATCCGTTTATCCCTTACGAGTAGCAGCGCTGCTATCCGTGCAGACGACACTATTACGACTAGCGCGCTGGCGTACAACGTCACCAGTGCGCAAGAAATTATGACGTCACTGCCACTAATAGTCGTCGTCACACTAACCGTGCGTCATCGAAACCACCCTATAATTTCCAATCGTCGTTTTTATTGCTCAGCCCTGCGGAAGTAATCCTCAATAGCTCCCGCAGCCCTTTCGATGGTATCCAGAGTCTTCGGCAGGCGGTTCGTTACTTGATCTGTGGCAGTGCGCATGGCCTCCATCGTTTGGGGTATTGGTCCCTCCATCAGTTGCATTTGCATAAGATACGCTTGTCGCGCCACAGCATACACTGGTTGTCGCCGTTGTTCCTGCGGTACATTGATAGCAGCTGCTCGGTGGACTTGCTCTGGCACTCTCATAATACGATTAGCTGCAGCTTCTCCTGGAATGCGAAGGTCGAAAGGTGCCGCATTTGGTTGGTTGACGGGTGGTTCCGCATCAGGTTGATTAACAGGCCGTGCCGCATGCTGAGGTCCCACATCTGGTTCGTTGACGGGCGGTACCGCAGGTCGGTTAACACGCCATGCCGCAGGCTGAGGTCCCACATCTGGTTGGTTGACGCGCGGTGCCGCAGGTTGTGCCTCAGGCTGAGGTGCCACATCTGGTTGGTTGACGGAGATACCGCAGGTTGGTTAACACGCCATGCCGCAGGCTGAGGTCCCACATCTGGTTGGTTGACGCGCGGTGCCGCAGGTTGTGCCTCAGGCTGAGGTGCCACATCTGGTTGGTTGACGGGAGGTACCGCAGGTTGGTTACCACGTCCCGCAACAGGTTGTCGTCGCTGAGGTGCTGCGTCAGGTTGCATAACGCGTGCCGCAGTCTGTGGTGCCGCATCAGGCATGTTGACTGGTGCGCCAGGTAAATTGATATGATCACCGTGGTCGAAAGGTAGGTCGGGAAACTGGTCTCGTTCAAAGAATGGCATGTGATGTGGAAATGGCATCGGGGCATTGAGCATTCCTTTCCATCTGTCTCTATGCGCCCTGCATAAATAAAAAGTTACGTACGGTAACTCTTTCACGGCCAAGGCCAGGATATACTGTATTTTCATCTCTAAACCACCGGTTCCGCATATGCAAACCAAACGCATGCATAATGGTATGCACAGGATCATTGTGTACCAATAACCAATAGCGCGTGGCCGTCTACTTGGCCAGTAGGTCCACTTGTAGGCCTGTATCTGCTGTTTATGATCATGACAATGGGCGGGGCAGAGCCTAGTTATTCGCTCAGTCAATCAGAACGGGAACCATACTGGAATTGTGCTGACCATGGCCTGTGGTATGCAGGGCAACACATATGGGTGTCACCACCTGAATTTAATGAACCGGTGGTTTAGAGATGAAAAGACAGTACATGTATCTCGGTATCAGTTACAGGTGCCCGGCCCTGCCAATTTCTTTTGCTCATAAGTCAGTTATTATCTGTCTGTTTGAGCTGAAGCCTCTTGCAAAATGAACGAGAATTAAACTTTAGACAAGTTGAACGTCTTTCCAGCCTTTGCCGTAAATACTCTAGTTTCGTTCTTCTAAGGTTAACACCCATATGACCGCCTACCCGATTGAATATGCATGGCAAATTAAAGAGCTGTAACGCAAGACTCACTTATTGGTAAGTTTTGTTGAATAGAATCCCTCTTATCGATTTTTGATAGAATCAATAAATTCTTTGTATGGTCTATATTGTGGGCTATAGGTCTAAACCAACAGCATGCCAATATCTGAAGTAACCTTAGAAGAACGAAACTAGAGTATATACGACGCCTTTCTTAAAAGAACCCGGAAATCATTTTTTTCTCTCAAAAATCCACCAAAATTCTTTCGAATTGGCCCTGTCACCGGGTCCCCCATTGTTGGAACGTGGTTTTGCCATACTATACATGTACATGTAGGTCTACATGTTCAGTTGGCACCACCCACCCCCGAGAAAAGTTTGAGGAAATTAGTTGATGCCAGTGTGTTCGCCTGTTCAGAACACGGCTGAGCGTGAACTTCACGTCGCAGGGCTTTATTGGGAATCTAAATAATGAGCGATGTCTTGGTTAAAACATTGCCTCGAAGTCATATATGGTTAAGGACGGAGTAACAGTAAAAGTTGACTTATTAATATATCATATATTTATGATTATACTCATGTCAGACCCCCTGCAAAAAGACAGTTTTTCCAGGTCCCGTCTAGAGTTAAAGTGCCCAAGCGCTCGATAAACAACCTGTCGATCTGATATTTTTTTACTTTTCTAACTCTGCAGTTTACAAGGAATCGTTGATTGAGTTGTTATCATTCAGGAGTAAAGCGGGTGATCCACTGTCGCGATTTTGGCTTGAGACGCGGTTGCGTTCCCTTGCCGTTACCTTACAAGGACTTCCGATTGCCATATAAGGCGATCGCAAGGGACCGCAACCCCGTCTCAAGTCCAAATCGCGAGAGTGGATTCGCCGCTTTAGAAAATAGGAAGGGGTTTGAAAAAAACGGAGATAGATACCTTGCCATGCCATCATCAAAAATACGTTCAACTCGGCGTCGCAAACGAGCCATTGAAGCTTGCCCAGGAATTCCATACAAATCTATGACTTGTTGTGGCAAATTGTCTGGGTGCATCCTGACGTAGATGACAACTTGCGCCCATCTTCGTCCGTACAGTGATTGAGCAGCAAAAACAGCTGCCCTCTCCGCCTCACCAACCGGTATCGGTGCGTTTCGTTGCCCCTCCATATTTCGTTGTGAGTTAAATAACAACAGCCTACAGTTAGAAGGATTATCGCCTTGATTTCGCCCTCTTTGTCGTATAGCAGTGCAGTTAATCAGTCATTTACACGGGTGGAGTCGAACCAGTGGTCTCTGGCTACAAAGCATTAGTTTGTTTTACATGCAAACGTCCTTCACGATGATTACATAATGACACGATAAATGGCCAGCTTGAGTTGTTACTACTTGGTTTTCAGTGCGCGTTGGGCAAGTTGCTGATCCATATGCAGGAGAGATGGATAGGCAAAGGGCGGAGGACGCTTTGCAATGTTTAAGATTTGTATCGATCGCTTGCCAAAATCTACTCGTACGAGATGCGAATACTGGACTTTTGGATTTTCAGTTGATCCTATCACAGCTCGATCTAATTGATATGTGTTTGACGGTCATGCCCGCACCGATGCCAAGTTTTTACAGTGTCATGTTTCTTCATCTTCAAAGGATTAATATCGGACGAGATGTTTGGGGGATGTTTGGCAGCAGATCGATTTGGATGTTGACCGGTGAAACGGAGGAATCGTTAAATCAAATTGTTAATGAACTCACACCATGGATTATCTACGATGCGAGAGGTGTTCTGCGTTATGTAAGGTCGGGATATCTTGGAAGACGGAACGATGCGGCTGTTTTCCAGGATATCCCACCGATCGGACCTGGCCTGGAGTTGGATTTTCCAGAAGGCGGTGTCCTTCTAGGAGACAAAGGATATGCCTGCCGGTACCCCGTCATGACAGTCGACCCGCAAATGTCCTTTTCTACGGCAGATTTATTTTGCGCGCGGGAAAATAATAGGCGATCGGGGCCCTCGACAAGGCTTCTCGAGTACCTCATTCGAGAAATCGGACACCTCGCACAAAAGTGCGTTTATCGAGAAGACCGTTCAAATTCAACCACATAAACCATACATCAGTATTTAGCTAAGACATTGAGCTTTCCATTGGTGTAATTTATTTTGGAATAATGCACACGAGTGAAGAGAAATCGTTTAAGAAATTTCGTCCTCCGCACAGAATTGGAGGTCACTTGGAGTAGAGCGTTGTTAAAAACATCGCCATAACTCCATAAATACTTTCCTGCATAAAACCAGCAAAACTGAATGGATGGAGAAACTATCAATCTTCAATCTGTATTAATTTCATACATCGGCATGGTATTCCAAGTTTTTGTACGCAGTTTGAACAACAGTAGGTAACGATTCTCGCAGCCATAAACCTGGTTCCTTGGCGGTCGACGTGGCGCTGACTGACGATTCGACCAGTCAGCGCCACTGTCGGAGCCCATGGAACCAATAGACAATGGATAAAGCGAGAGATTTCTTGAAAATGTGGTTGTGTTTCGGGGTGATTGTCAACCCCTCAGACATGCGTGCATAAAACCACGCTTCGCATGTGGATTCTTCTATGTTATAACAACCCGAATGACCTAAGCAGAAGTTTCAAAATTCTATTCCAAGAAAGTGTACGCACTTTGAAGAACGCCTGTTTTCGAAAACAGAAGGTTACATTTCGATCGATAACTCGGCCAAAACTGAACCGATTTCGATGAAATTTTCGGCAACTTTCGTAGAGAAACATCCATCAACCTGTAAACATCACGCCACCTTCAAACGTCTTACTAATCGTGAGTAATTAGTGATTGTTTTATAGCGTCTGCTACGCCTACGTCACTGCCTCGCTTTCGTTCAGTGATTTAGCAGTTAGTACCGCCAAATACCGCGGCTGACACGTCGTGGCGCTGTTCATACCTTTGCGGGTCGACTGATGACCCCACACCGAACAGCTCGACTGGAAGAGGCCGATCCTGTCACAAATCAATTGAGGCGTTTATTCAATAAAGAACACTCTATTAATTGGTTGAAGGATTTTCATATACTGAAACAGCTTTACCGGCATAAGAGAGACTGGCTGAGAACAATTGTTGATGTGTGCTTTGTGTGCATTCCGACGCCAGGAACTTGTATTAGCCCTTCAAGGAGACGGCTAGTGTTCGAGCGCCACCACCGGGACACATTTCACTACAGTACACTTTTCGGATATGATGGTCAATATCTTTAATGTCGGATTTGAACTCACAGCATCTCAAACATGTCAAATAGTAGGATTAATTCCGAACAATGTCAGTTCGTGTGAGGATTGTCGTTTTATGAATGTTCACTTTATTTCAATGATTCTTCATGCTCATTTTTAGCTTGCTGTAGAGCGCCTTTTCGACTGGTACTTCGGTCACTGATGGTAGCGGTGTGGCGTCATGACATCATGTCGTCATATCGTTCATTATTGTTTACCACTTCGTCGACGTTGCTGAACGTGAGTCGGATTCTTGCACAGTTATTCATTTTGGAGAGTTTAGCGGGATATAAAACAAAGACAGCTACAATTACTCAAGTTAGAGAGCTCGAACCTTAACGCACACGAGAAATTTGAACGCTTGTGGTTGGATAGTTACTAGCCCAAGTGCCCTTGCAGTGCATCGTTTGGTATAGTTGATCAGGAGTATCTATACTTCGAATTCGGCATTTATTTTTTAATCCTGACAAGGAAACTAGAAATGAACAATTTCCTAGAAGTGAACTTATGACCACACCGCACTGGCTCTGGGTCTTCCCTGGAAAACAAAATAGTGCCAATGGCACTGTGCCCGCTTGGCATTTTATCTCATCTCGAGATACATGTAAAATGATTCTCCAACTCTTGTCCATAAAATGAGTTTTTTTGCTACTCGAATCGATGGTATTTTAAGTAGGCCTACTCAGTGGACATAACTGGGTCTCCACCTGAGATGAAATCGTCTTCAACTGGTTAAGGATACAAGGATTCTTAGCTGTTTCCACCGGAGTGTCTGTTGTCTGCAATCAAAACAAGTTATATCTCCATATGAGCAGATTTTGTTTCCACTCGATGTTTTCCAAGACTTGTGTTGTCTCCAAAATCAGACACCAGTTTTTTCCAGCTGATGCCCTGTCCCATCGACTGGAAAACTTAGAAAACTCAAAATGACTAGATTTTGTCCAGAAACGATGTGAGTCTGTTTCCCCATCTCGACATTTTTTTCTATCCTCCACCAAAGTTCAGGGCTGGCCTGCGGAGAATTGTTTCTCCGCAGGTCAGCCCTGAACTTTGGGGAACTGGCAGCCGAGGCAGGATGACGTTTCTGTATTAGGCCTACTTAGGTCGACATTCTCGTCTCCAGGTGGGCCCATATTCATCCTGAAGTTTTAGGGCCGTATGCTTGGGTCGGACTTCAGTTTAGGGTAAAGTCGGACCCGTGCATACGGCCCCAAGTTTGACATCCTTTGTTTTAAAGTGTCACACCTTGACTTGTTTTAATGGATGCAGATGTTTACTCTTCCACTAAGCAACAGATTCTATCACACCCCTCGCATGGGGCCGTTCTGGTCTTGCACGGAACGCGATCCAGAGGTATTGGTGGTTGGGTGTAGGTGTAGTGTTTTTTTTGGGGGGGGGGGGGGGGGTTNGTATGGCTCTAGGGTTTTGAGTTTTAGAGGGTGGATTTTGCAGCACCATAGAAGAATATGTGGTACTTTAGAAGTCGGAAGCTATCGTCTTCCACTTTTTTTAGCACCTTATCGTAGATATACTGGATGAATTTTGGTAGGAGCCGCACAGTTACATAAAGAGATTATTTTACCACAAAAATGGCCATTTGTAACATTTTGGTTAAACAGTGTTGCGTTCGAGTAGAAAAAAAAACATAATTTCACAAGCCACCGTAGACAGCTGGTAAAAAAGTTCATTGACTATTCCACCAATCAGAAACAAAAGGTCAAAGGTTACGGATTAAAAATTCTCCTCAAAATCAGCCGTAAAATCCCTCCTCGAAACCATTGCAAAGCTCCTATGCATGATCTCAATGGTTCGGATCATACCTTAGACATGACTCGCACTATTACCACCAATATTTTGACAAAAGCAGCAGCATTAAAGTCACAATTCCTCGCACAGCTGACCGAGCTCCCCACTGCCTCTATACGGCTGATTCAAATTCACAGTGCCCGTATAAATTTTAAGTGCGCATGCGCGAAATCAGCGCTAACGCGCCACGGGGCCGGATGTCTCGAGCTGGTCATTCATGGCCATTGTCACCGTCGTAGGCGGGGCGAGTACGGTATTGTTTAGTTCAACGAGAGCCAATCATAGTTGTCCTATTCAATAAGGTGATCGACGAGGGTTGGGCTTACCATTCAAACCAAAGGTAATTCATGTGAAATACACTCTATGGCCCGAACTTATAAAGGATGTCTATTTCAAGACAAGTCTAAGGCTGGGTTTACCAGACATTCGGAATGCGGTATAGGGACGCAAAATCCCCGGCGGAACGATACGTTGTATACATACGAAAATGCATTGCATTTTCCGCTTCCGCGTTCCGCAATCCGCATTCCGCGTGTGGGCTAAACGTAGCTTAACTCGCCGAGACAAGTATAAATCAGTCGTCTAGCTTAAACTGCGATTACAGAAGGATGCCTAGCTTAAGACGTGTCTAAACCTGCATGTACATCCACACTTCCGAAATTCTTTTCTGTTCCCATTCACAAAATGTGCTTCCTGGTGGGGCTTCCTGACACATTCCTAAACAAGATGACATTGTAAATGTCTGATGGTTCCCGCTGGTTAAGAGGACCTTACAGGCATGACAGGCAGCCTGCTGGCAGCCATTTTGATGTGCTCAAATCAAATCATCAGGTTTGACCTTGACCTTGACCTCTGATCATCTAGGCCATTGCATAATCAAAATGGGCATCCTCAGTAACCTAATAGTGGGTGATATCATGCTTCCACCTCTGCCATAGGCAGAGATATATCAAATTATCAAAGTATGACCTTGACCTCTGATCATCAAGGTCATTGCATAATCGAAATGGGCATCCTCAATAACTTAGGTATGGATGATATCATGCCTCTACCTTTACCAAAGGCCNTAAAAGTATTCTGGTCTGGGACTCCGTGTGTGACATGACGGTAAGACTAATAAATGTTTTGGCTCTTAAATTAGGTTTGGCTCTTTTGGCTCTTAAATTAGGTTTTGGCTCTTAAATTAGGTTTGGCTCTTTTGGCTCTTAAATTAGATTTTGGCTCTTAAATTAGGTTTGGCTCTTGGCTCTTTGGCTCTTTGGCTCTTGGCTCTTTGGCTCTTGGCTCTCAGATTAGGGTGTCCCGCGTCTCCGTTGATCAATTGTGCACGTTCACTTAGCAGGAAAATTGACTCATGGTTAGAGTAACACAAAACAACGATTTCAGTTCTTGTAGAGATATTGAGACAGTTGAAACATCTATACCCACATTTTAGGGGTACCGGTATCAGCATCGAATAGTGATATTGAATTATAAATGTGGCAGCTATCTTTAATAGTCAAAGATAGGTACCATCCAAATCTATAAACATAGCGTAATGTGGCAGCTATCTTTAATAGTCAAAGATAGGTACCATCCAAATCTATAAACATAGCGTATCATCAGTCAACAGGTCAACACACAACATGGGGAGGAATGACAAATCAAGAAGACATCACGAGCAGTTTCCTAAAAAAAGCACAGCTAATCATCCCTTGGCTTTTCTAGTCACTGTTGCATTATCAATCACCAGTGCATTGTTTTGTGCATCCAGAACGATAAGTTCATTGCAGAGACATTCTGTGAAGATATGGTTAGCCTTTGGAAAAGGGAAGAGCTTGTGATTCATCTCTGCACAGGACATAGCCACTGCGATCAGGCATGAGAAGTGAAGTCCTACCCATGTTTCATGCACTGATAGGATGCGAAATTGTGTCAGCTTTGCTGGGTGTGGTAAGTTCCCACAGTTCACAATACGCTATCTGAAGTCAATCATGAACAGACAGATATACCAGAGTCCTGTGGAGCACTATTGCAAGGTTTGTCATTCTGATATATGATCGCACAAGTACCTGCAATGACATTAATACAGCACAAAGGAAACTATTTGGCTGNTATGATATATGATATATGATATATGATATATGATATATGATATATGATATATGATATATGATATATGATATGATATGATATGATATGATATGATATGATATGATATGATATGAACAGACAGATATACCAGAGTCCTGTGGAGCACTATTGCAAGGTTTGTCATTCTGATATATGATCGCACAAGTACCTGCAATGACATTAATACAGCACAAAGGAAACTATTTGGCTGCCATACGGGGTGCAATTTCTGGTGGCCCCTGGACTAAAAATCTTTGTATTGTGTTGCTCTAACCATGTGCCAAGTTTCCTGCTTTAAGGGAAACTGCAAAATCCAGCTCTTAAGCCGTCCCACTAATAATAAGGCGATTGGTAGCGAATGAAAGGGCATGAGATCAATGGGGATGAAGGCTTCGATGGAATAGACGATATCAGTCGAATAGAGCGCAGCACCTGACGGTAACCTGCTAGGCCTACAGCGTCTCGACGTCCCGTACTCATTCCATGACATATTGACTTGAGACGACGTCATGATCGCTGAAACAAGTTAAGGTTTTTCGAGTGACGTCGTGGCGTTCAGAATGGGGCACGGGACGTCGTGACGCTGTAGGCCTAGCAAGTTACCGTCAGGTGCTGCGCTCTATTGGAGTGATAGAGTCTACTTGATAAGTGAGCAGAAGATCTGAAAGCCCTCAAGAACTGAAGACATAATCTGTAGCAAGGAAGCAAATGTATATTCAGTTATGTTTAAAAAAAACTTGCCGACGAGGACAAAGGTGATTCAGTAATGTAACTCATCGGGCACAGCATTGAACTCATACGGCATATACATGACCTTCGCTATGAGTGTTCCTGGTCCACAACAACGGAGTGAATATATTCAGTAGACTTGTGAAATGGAGTCAATACCCCGCGAGCAGACTTTGACTAACTGTATGGTGGTGTGTGTTTGATGCGAATTTATTGTTAGACTGAGACACTCGGTCTCTGTTACAGATGCGCGAACTGCGCAGCATTACAGAGACTGAGATCAACCTCAACAATTTTTACTACGAAAATACCGAGATCCTGGTGTCAACGCTGATTGGTCAATTTTGTGTTCAGAGTGTTACAGCCATGCTGATTGGCCATTTTGGAGTGATCACATCAACTTGCAAATGGTGGTGCTCTATTCAACGAACTTCAGTCAAACAGAAGCAAAGCTGTACTTTGATCCCACCATGGAGGTATTTCCCCACAGCACTGATCAGATGATCTGATCCTGCCATCAATGACACTATAGGAGATAGACACAGGCCAGTTACAGTACAGGTCACAATTTACATCCCTACGGCTTCCCGTAAGTTAAGTTACGTGTAACTGATGCGTAACTCAAGACTTTGGTTTCGCGTAGCTCACCGCATAACTCGCCATAATCACGTAACTCGCCTCATAAATCACTGCGCAGCCAGCGAAATTTGCGTAACTCGCCCTGTAAGTTACGCGTAACATAGCTCGTGAGTTGTTGCATAAGTTACGAGTGACTTGCGCGTAGAATTTTGACCTGTACTGTATGTAGTCTTTATCAAGAAATTGGCCAAACACCGAAGCACGAGATTACTTTAATTTTAATTTAATTTAATTTAATTTATTCGTGTATACATCATGTACATAAAGAAGGATAAGATAACATAAAACAATACAAACCAAGTCTAAAACAAAAATGGCACAATGTATACACGGGGGAACCACGCAGGTCAGAGTGACCTTCAAGGTGGTCACCCAAACGTCACTACCACAAGAGTTAAACACGACAGGTGTGACATCTACAAAAGGTGATAAAAGTACAAATATTATCAACATCAATAGTGTTCATTTTATCATGATAAAACATGTTAACTAGGTGGTTAAAATGATCCCGAGAACGAGCTTGACGAATGTTGAGAGGAAGGGAATTCCAAAGCTTAGGAGTACGAATAAAATAGGAGGCAGCAAAAGTTTCAGTATTAAAACGTGGCTGCCGTAACAGAAGGTCGTCTTCCCTCCTAGTTAGATGACCGACGTAATTGTCACAATTAAAATCAAGGTTGGCATTAAAACAATCATACATAAAAACAAGGTCCTTGACTTCACGACGAAACGACAAGGGTAATAATGATAAAATTTGTAATCTATTTACATAGGGAACGTTGGGGCCAAGAATGTGGCGCGTGACCCTCCTCTGGACACGTTCAATTGCATTCAGGTCATGTCTAATATGGGTGTCATAGATGATCGAACCATATTCTAAACGACTTCTAATCAGAGACTGGTAAAGCATTTTGTACAGGTTAACATTGGCGTTGTGACCACAAACTCGTCTAACCAGATGTTACATTTAAAACCGGAGATTCGGAACCGTTAATTACAACTCTCTGTTTTCTATTATGAAGATATGATGAAAACCAAGATAAGAACCGTCCACAAATACCAAATGACTTGATCTTATGCAACAAGAGACAATGGGGCACAGAGTCGAATGCCTTGGCAAAATCTAAATAAATGACATCAGCCTGGCCGCCATTATCCAAAATCTGACCCAGTCTATGCTGTACTTGCACCAACTGTGTGGTTGTGGATCGCCTACGGCAGAAACCATGTTGACCATCATGGAGGAGTGGACTAAGCAACGGATAAATAGAATTATAGATACATCTCTCCATCACCTTGGACACCACTGATAGCAAAGATACTGGCCTGTAATTTGAGATTTGCTGTTTCTCACCCTTTTTAAAAACTGGTACAACATTAGCAGTTTTCCAATCTGTTGGTACTACTCCCATTTGCATGGATATGCTGAACACAAGGGCAAGTGAGTCGCACAATGAAGGAGCACAGCTTTTAAGAACTCGTGGAGAAACCCTATCTGGTCCACAGGCTTTCGACTTTTCAAGCTTTAACAAAACAGATTTGACGTTAACAGGCGAAAATAACACAGATTCCAAGTTAAGGTTAGCATAAGTTGGTATATCTGGCAACACAGGGAAAGCATGTTGTGAAAAGTTAGAATAAAAATACTCATTAAAAGCCATAGCCTTGCTCTCAGGGGTGTCAAAGATGTCATTATGTAATTTCATAGTTTCAGGTACAGCATTGGTTTTGGTTTTGGCGTGGTAGAAATTCCAAAACTGCTTCGGATTCTTCCGCACATCCATATTATTAACGTAGGCGTTCATGAACAGAGCTCAGTATAATGGTTCGACCAATGCGTTTGCAAATATGAATACGGTTGACCGTAGTCATTCTAAAGCCTTAGCCCTACGACGGGCCGCATTAACTCTGACTGAAAGACGTCTAACATCCTTGTCGATCCAGCGCGGACGCCGATGATCCCGGAGCGTTTTCGTTGGTATGAACCGGTTAACACCTTCACAAAATAACTTTAACCAATGAGACCAGGCCAAGTCGATATCGTTACCAGCTTGGTTGTGACGCTGATAAAAATCGGAATTCGGGCCAATTGTGTGTTCCT
The DNA here is from genome assembly GCA_002633025.1 of Notospermus geniculatus. Lineage (NCBI taxonomy): Eukaryota > Metazoa > Nemertea > Pilidiophora > Heteronemertea > Lineidae > Notospermus > Notospermus geniculatus. The sequence goes on from NMRB01002360.1 coordinate 28,205, forward strand.
CTTGTGAAATAATGTAGCAGATTTTACAAAACAATAAACTACCTGTATTCTGAATTGTGTTAGATATTGTGATTAGTTGACTTCTGTTTTTAACAAGATGACATTGTAAATGTCGTATGGTTCCCGATGTACAGGTGCTTCTACCAGTACATGAATGATACATTGACAGATATCAAGGCAAGTATAAGGAAAGTGAAAGGATCTGGACGGAAGAGGAAGATTAGCCGCACCCCCCAGGCTAAAATACACTAAAATATCCCTATTTCCGGGACCTACCTAAACTTGCAAACTAATAAAATCTCTTCCGTCCAGATCCTTTCACTTTCCTTATACTATAAATTTCTTGAAAAATAAATAAATGGAAACCGAACAGTACCTTAGAAACCTATATTTCAATCCCGAAAGTCCTGTAGCTTATACAATCTGAAATAGGACTCTATCACAAGAGGACTCTCTCCTTTTGTGAGACAAAAATTCCTTCCCCATCTTTCTCTTCCGCAAAACCCTCCGGAAGGTTTCGCGACATCATTTTTCTTACCTATCTAAGGTTTCTCTTCTCTTTTATAGTGCATCAAAATCACTCTTGAAAATTTTCATGGTTTGACTTAGATCAACTTTACAATTTAAACTCCCTTCAACTCCTAAACGGTATTTCCTGGATTAACGAAGTGATGTTTTTTACCATCAGTATTAGTCAGCCAATTTTACTATATTTTTTATTTTTCGCAAATCTGCTGTAAAAAATTATTATAAACAAAAAACTATAATCATATCTTAATGCTATCGCAGCGCCATCTCTAGGTTACTACAAGAACTAACTTGGCTATCGCAGCGCCATCTCTTGTGAAAAGTGGGAACTAAAGTTTCAACAGTGCTGCCGTCTAAGGTTAGAAGTGGGAACTAAATTTTACTTTTTAAATGACCATCAAACTTAAAGATTTTTTTATTTTCGAATCGTATAATGCGATTATCTCCGGGGTAACTAACTGCGGCAAATCGTATTTCATTTTGGATTTGTTAGAAACAATTTATAGGGACCATTTTGAAAATATTGTTTTATTTTGCCCTACCTTTGATTATAATGAAACCTATAATAGAAATTGGATTTTCAAAGATAAAAATTTCATCGTGCTGAACCCGTCATATGTAAAAACAAATCTCAACGATGTTCTCTATGCATGTTTACAAATTTTTAAAGGGACAAACACCCTCTTCATAATTGACGATTGTGCTAATTTACAAGATAGTAAGAAGAAAGCAACAGAATTATGCGACCTCGCCTTCAGCGGACGCCATTACGGAATAACCACGTGGGTACTAATTCAAAAATATAATTCGATTGTTAAAGATTTTAGAGAAAACATAAGATTATTGGTACTTTTCTTCAACAAAGATGAAAAAGCTATGAAGCAAGCACTCGAAGAAAATGCTATAATTCCTAAAGAAATCCGAAACGAAGTGATAAAAGAGTTAAAAGATAATAAGTCGACAAAATTAGTTATGAGATTACAATTTCCTCACGATTTCTTACTAATTAAATGAGCTTAACAAACGTAGAGACTCAGTTAGTCGACAACGTAATGAAAGATATTGGTTTTATGTCAACTAACTCAACTACTAGTAGTCAACAAGGGGTAACTAGAAACCAACAAGGTCCAACTAAAAATACACAAAATTTTAACACCAATCAACTACCAGTTAATCCCTGTTTAGATTTTAGTCCAAAACCAGTTAATTCCTTGTCAGAACAAGCTAAACAAGCTAAAGGAGATTTAGAAATTTTAGTTGCTACTGGTAAAACAAAAGAGTTCACTGGCAAGCAATTAACTTTTAACGACCTTGACAACATGTCTGAACGAGACTTAATAAAATTTCACAGGATTTACACAAGTACACTATCTACTAGAGTTAACGATACTTTTAGTAAAACCATTTTAAAATCCTATTCCAAACTAGCTAGTTTATTTTTACCTATAGAGAATGAAGAAAAACTATACGAAGATTTAAGCAACGATTATATTTTAAGAACCGAAGTAGATAAGTGGGCTGGATGGTTAACTTTAAAAATGGGTGCACTAATGGCAGTCGCTTCAACGAGTTTGATAACTGTGGGAAATATTAACTATACTGAGCCGCCAACTATTCCAGAAAGACCAAAAAAAGACAAAATCACCTCAATAAATGAGTGATACTGAGACGTCGGAAATAAAAGAAGAAATTTTACCTCCTAAAAATGATCCCCCGACTGTTACTACTTCGGCTAACACCCCACCGAAAAAACCCAGATCAGCAAAACAGATAGCGTGGAGTAAAGAATTAGGAAGACGATCCCAAGAATTAAAAAAGAGAAAACAAAATTTACTAAATAATAAGCCTAACACACCAGTTAAACCGGAACCTCAGCCGGAACCAGAACCCGAACCAGAACCAGAACCGCAAATCCCCTCCGAAAATCCATCGGAAAATAATTTTTCATGGTTAGTTTTACCAACAGTTTTAGTTATTGGCGGCGTAATCGTTTGGTGTAAATGGGGAAAATACAAACCTAAAGAGACACGTAAAGAACCAGTAAAAATTGAGCAACCTGAAGGTGAAAAATCTCACAACTCTCAAAAATCTACCGCATTTTCTATGGAGTAAATGAAGGAAAAAATGTTAATGATAAACTCAAAGGATTATCCCGATCAAGAGGCAAATGATTTAACAGTTCAATTAGATGAGGAAGTAGAAAATGAAGAAAATATCAGAATTATTTACGCAGGAATACCCTGTACTTTTTACAATATTTCAGATGATTCAGATAATAATACATTTGTTATCTATGTAGACAGACGAGGAAAATATCTAAATATACCTGATGGTTTTTACAATTTAGCACAATTTACCAGAGCATTTAAAAATCAACTTCATAACAAAGGTCTAGGTAGGAATTTTATGAATTTTGAATTACGACCCCATGATGCTAAGATAGAAATAACATTTAACTTAGCTAGAGGAAAAACCGTTGCTGATTACAGTCTCCTTGTAGAAGAAAATGCAAAAAAATTATTTGGTCTCCGTAATCGATACACAGGACCACAAGCCTCCATGTCCAAATGTGCCTGGACCTCATCAACATGTTGTGGGGCTTGGTCGCCCGTGGGGCTTGGTCGCTATTCTTTCCTTAATTGCTTGTTTGTCCTGTCTACACAGATTGATGTAGTTCTACATTCGGGTTTCAGCTCAGTCTTTTCTAGAGTTTCAGATTGTAAAGTTCCATTTGAAAAAGACCCCGGTTGGGGTCGAAAATTCGTGAATTCTGGAGATTGACTTCTTGTTTATTATCATAATGTTCACGGAATGTTGGTTTGTTAAAGGTGCACTAGTTCGAATTGTTAACATTATGGTTATTGTAACTGAAATATATTTATGATTTTACGCTCAAAAACAAAAAGGGAACGAGTTTAGAATCTGATTTGTTTGTAGCAGAAGTTGACAATAAGTGGCACACCATAATGTTTACAATTCGAACTAGAGCACCTTTAAGTCAATGTCTGGATAACGTTGGATTTTTTATTTGGTTGAAGATTATGCGCTTTAGGTGCAGGGCTTTCATTTATTTCTGAAGTCCATGTTTTCCAGATGCATCACTAGGGCCGTTTAGACGACACGCAAAGTCCACATGCGATCCGATCGAATCCGATTGTGGTTCAAAACTCTTGTGTGTAAACGCTACGCAATGCGGTCCAATGTGGATTGAAAATGGTCCCGAATCCACATTGGACCGCATTGGACCACATATGACCACATTCAAATCTCGTCTAAACGCAAATGAGACCCGGTGAGGGTCGATCGGATCCAATCGGATTGAATCTGAATGTGGTTTTTTTGGCTTGTCGTCTAAACGGCCCTACTGATTCCTATCTCTGGAGGCCAATACATCACCTGATTCTCTAATTTTGTGGTATTGGGTATCTTTTATTGTTTATAACTGACGCCAGTCATGTGGACATTACATTTACATCCCTTAGGCTCCACGGCCCATTTGACCCCTCTGAAACGCGTTTCAGAGGGGTCTAGATAAGAGATCTAAGATGTTGATATTGCGTAATCCTATTGTTTTCCTTCTCTGCCTGATTTATAACAAAATGAAAAATAGGCTGTTGCCTTGCCGGAAAGTTATGCAGTTGAACAGAGAATTCTTTGTTATATCAAAAAACTGCTTGAAATTTTCAAATCCGATGAAAATTAACGATTTTACAATGTTAAATTTGCAGCCCGTTTGGGCCGTAACCATTATGCATTCCCCTTGCCTTGATACACATGACTGCTTAATGTGTAGATGATTGGAATGACTCACTTATAACCAGAGGGGTGCGAGGTGTAATTAGGTCAGCGGCTCAGATTAATCAGGTGATGTAAGATTATGTAAAATTAGTCAATGTGGGAAGGTGTATTTCTGCAACATATTCTCTAAGGCCCTGTTTACCTAATGGACTGCTTTAGCAGATTACTATATATACCGCAAATACTGCCGCATTTCCATCTCCCGCATTCCATTGATCCACAGCAAGATTGGGTTAAGTCTAGTGTAGTAAAGCTTAAAAAGTGTACAATTTAAGGCGCTATGGTGTACAATAGTAAAGCCGCCCATACACGGCACAATATTATTGCACAATATGGGGCCCAAACGGGTGGTCGTGTGCTTTTCGCATGATGGGTAGAAGAAAGATTGGCAATAATATTCCCATTTTGACCCTCATATTGTGCAATAATATTGGTCGTGTATGGGCCGCTTAAGGTCAGGGCCCGGTTGCACGAAACTCACGACAGCACTATCTTGGTGTTAGCGCTAACTTGATGTTAAATGACGTAAAAGAACAATGGATTTTTACGTCATCTAACATGAAGATAGCGCTAACACCAAGATAGCGCTGTCGTGAGTTTCGTGCAACCGGGCCCTGCACTGTTCTTCCCTTTCCTGTGGGTAATTGCCTTACTTTAAGGGACTGTTGAAAGAAAGCGGCCCGTCGATTTGCTTGACGGCTTGGTAACCAAAATGACAAGACCTTGAAAATACACATTGTTATTGATGATGCACAATGTTTATGGTCAAAATGAGCAGTGTAGCAGTTATTTAAAGGAAAACATTGGTGACGCACTCACTGATAACATTCAACTCAGTGGTTTGTGTGTGGGTAATTTAGATAAGGACTTGGTTTGTAGCACTTGCATTGTGCATGACTTCTGTTGTGTCGCATGCAAAATATTGAAAATATGTACTGCTACATGAATGATGCGAGGTGTGGTATGTGATCAATGTAGCAGTGACCCAGAAATCACAATTCTTGTTTGTAGCACTACCTTTAAAATTTAAAGAGCTGAAATTCGAATGTAGCAACCAGATTTTAAAAAGTCTGTTTTATTCGATTCCCACTAACTTAATAATTCCCACTTTAAATAATAGAGTGTTAACAATATCTTCACTTCAAATCATGTCATGCCAAACACACTAAGTACAATATCCCTTTTAATCTGGCCAGAACGATTTGTACTATAGTTAAGGACACTAAACTGCGAGAAAATCATCTCCAGGAAATGACATTGAATCTGAAGAAAAGAGGATATCCAATTAAGCTCATCCACAGGTCATCAATAAAAACAAAAACTTCCTCAAAAAAAAGATCCAAAACTGAGAGATATGCTTCAGAATAATAAAATCATCAATGTATGCTCCGTGTCATACGACCAGTCTATTGCATTCTTGACAAAGTTCTTTAACAACATTTGGAGTCCTTTTCATCATTTATTACGAAATCGGGCATAATATCACGCAATTCGTTGACGAGGGGAGGCATGCTGCATGGACCCCCGTAACGCAGATTGCGTCGACTAACTCATCCACTTCCGGAGAGATGGCGCCACCTGAGCCACGGGTGATGCTCATACAGCATGTCTCAGAAAATAAACACCAATACCATAATGAATACCAAATGGCGCGCACATACTCCCCCCATGGAGAGACTCCAGCAAATATCGATCCATATACATCACAAGCGCCAACTTTGTATCTCACAAGGTCTATAACTCTTAGATCAATCACACAAATAAAAATCCTCCGACCACAATCAGAAAATCCAGAATGTAAACTCTCACGAATTTCAACTCCACTAGATATGGCTCACGAAGATAAACCACTGATAATTCCAAATGAAAAAGTACCACGTTCCACAACAGCTCAGATAAGAATATAATGCCAGTCCAAAATGTCCTACAATCTGAGCTAAATTCAACTAAAGGAAACGCCATTCCTTAACTAACCACGTTAACACCACTCCAAAGTTTCACATCACTGAGCCAGGTCCAACTTCAAACTGGTGCAGCAATTCCCAACAGTCGATAAGCAGCAACTTAAACGTTAACTTTGCTAGCTGCCACGAAATTATAGTCCAAAGAAAACAGAATTAGTAGTGCAAACTGCACATCCACTTATCAAAATGACAGTCCAAACTAGAGTACTAGTTAGTATTTCAATAAACCACACAAAAGGGAAGCTGGGTAGACTACCAGACAACCCTAGCAAGGTGCAGGGATTATTCTGCCCTATATCGCAACCTTGCTTTAGAACAACTGAATCGAATTACGAATGACAAAAACACGGCTAATGTCAGTTCACGTACGTTCACATCCGAAGGTTAATGTCCATTCTCGTCACAATCGAGACAGCGAGACGGCATAACAACTAGTCCTCGTCGCGAGCTTCTAATAAGCAAAGCTTATGGATCGGACGTCCAAGATGAGTGTTCCTTGTCTTCACTTCGACTACACGTGTGCATCCGTCATCACCGGGAAATATCCTTGTGACCTTGCCGAGCGGCCACTGTCCACGTGAAACGTCATCATCCGCAACCAGGACCAAATCGCCGACTGCGACATTACGTGTCTTCTTGCTCCATTTCACTCTCTCCTGCAAGGCCGGCAAATATTCTCTCATCCACCTCTTCCAGAAATGATTCGCCAAAAGCTGAGCGTGCCTCCACTGTTTTCGGTGGAATTTGTCCGTTTCTGTGAAGACACCTGGTGGGAGTGACTGAGCTCTTCTCTGCAGCAGAAAGTGACTTGGGGTCAAGATGTCATCGTCTCTCGGGTCATCGCTCACTTTGCACAACGGGCGAGAGTTTAACACCCGCTCAACTTCCACTAAAGCTGTCGACAACACCTCGTCAGTGACTAGAGCATCAGTGAGGACGGCTTTCAACGACAATTTTACGGACTTAACTAGACGCTCCCATACGCCTGACATATGGGACGCAGTGGGGGGCTGGAAATGCCACCTGACACCTCTCTGTGCTAACTCATCAAGGATCTGCTGCTGGTTCCACTCCTGTAGGGCTTCTCTCAGTTCTCGTTCACCACCAAAGAAATTACTGCCGTTGTCAGACCAAATGTCCTGCGGGTCACCTCGTCTCCCACAGAAACGTCTCAAAGCGTTGATGAACGAAGAAGTATCGATGGACTCAGAAACCTCAATGTGGATGGCTCGCACGTTCATACAGGTGAAGCTCGCTCCCCATCTCTTGACAACCGAGCGACCTCTTTTCACATACATTGGCCCGAAGTAACCCAATCCCGTGCGGGAAAATGGCGGTTCGTACGCTGCCAATCTCATGCTCGGTAAGTCCGCCATCATCTGTGTCATCTTTGCTGACAATCGCTTCCTACATCCAATACAGGCCAGCAAGATCCTCCGTAATACTGATCGTCCCTGAGGCACCCAAAATTTCTCTCTCAATAATGCCAGTACGTGCTCCTGTCCAGAGTGAGCTGACTGTTCATGACAGTAGTAGATCAACATGGAAGCCAAGTGACTTGCTCGAGGAATTATCATCGGGTACTTGGGGTCATAGGAAATCGGTGCACGTGACAACCTCCCTCCTACTCTCAAAATACCATCAACAAGGACAGGTTGAAGGCTCCTCAATCCACTAGACGTCTTCACTCTCCCTAGTTTGCGCAAGTCAGCAATCTCCTCCGCATAGTGGTGGTTCTGGACATACTTAAAGCGAATAGCTCCCGGGGTTTGTTTACATTTTTGGTGGTACCTTCCATAGAGAGTGAATCTAGCCTCCAGGCAAAGCCGTGCTCCAGCCATATGCAGCACCTGTGCAAATATGCGAATGTAAACACTGGGGACGAGGTTCCATTAAAAATTTGTTAAAATGGGTTAATGACGTTTTCAAATTCAGTAGGTCAAGATGTACATTTTGTACTATTCCCATTGATTTTGAAGCGGCAGATTTTGCAGAATGCGCCTCCGAAGTTTGGCTGTCTAATGCATTTCCCATTAAACTAAAAT
>NMRB01002360.1:42648-58210 GCA_002633025.1 Notospermus geniculatus
AATATTACACATGAAATTCAATGTTTGCCAAAGAAATAGCATCACAAGTTGGTCACCTCACAAATTTAAAACTTGAAACATCCTTACATGTACATGTACTTGTGGAAAATTAAAAATATCACAGATTTGGCAAAAACACATTTTTTTCTGGATTACAGTCACAAATCTGCATTTCTTTCCACAAAATATATAGGCCTATGTTTCAAGTTGTTAATTTGTGGGGTGACCAAGTTGAAATGCTGTTTCTTTGGCAAACATTGAATTTCATGTGTGATATTTTTTTTCCAGGTTTTAGTAGATTGCATTATTGTTCTTTTGTTATGAACTCATGACAACTTCCATGACATCTACAATACCATTAGAAAAGACCTGATTACATCTTTGCACGCCACACTGCTTTACATGAATCCACCGACACTGCGCATATCCGGAATTGGTTTCTTTGCCTTGGCTGGTACAAAGTAGTGCAACAGGGCAATGGCGATGGCTTGGTTTCTGTCAGAATCTGAAATTGAAACAAGATGATTGAGATTGGATAACCATGATCCAGTCAGGCTGAAATGGAAGAAAACAGTACAGGCCCATATTTTCAAAGCTGTTAACGCTAAAATGCATTTTAGTCCAAGTCCAAGTGCACTTGCATGCTTATAGGCCTGCAAGTTCTGGACTAAAATGTATTTTAGCGTTAAAACAGCTTTGAAAATATGGGCCACAGTGTCCTAAAAAGCTGAAGCTGGGGATGCCCGTACAAAGCAGGTCATATTCTGAAACTGGAATCACAGAGAGCATGGCTCGTTGGTGCTGCAAGAATACTGCATGCTTTCTGATCCTCAACACGCTTTGGAAAATAATTACAACATGCAAACTTACCTTTCATGTCTTCTTAATCAACCAGCTTACATGTAGCAATGTTTCAAGTGTTGAATTAAATGTGCATGCTTGAATGCTAGGTCTTGCATTGCCTGAAAAAGTAAAAAAGGGGGAGGAGTTTTGAGAATGAAGAGAATTTGCTTTTGTATGTTTAAATTTGACCATTTCCCAATGTTTTATATTGCAATAACTATAAAATTAAAATGACATTTACTTACACATGTGTACAGCTTGATGGAAGGCCTGCTTTTTAATGCTTCATGTGCAGAGAGTAATGTCTTCAACTACTAGTATTTCCTTCCATAGAGTTGTCTCTTGCAACTTCATTAGCATTCGCTTGTTGCACTTGTTGCTGCTGTAGAAGATACAAAAAAATTATATTACCCAAGGCTGACAGGACTTCGTATCCTCCATTTACTCAGAGCAAGTACATGCAGAGCTTCCTGGAATGACATTTTTTACCCTGGATGGCGACAGGAGACAAGAGATCATAGAAACCAGGCAGGGTGGAATGGACAATTTACAACCAAAGATCTGAAAATTCACAAACCTCTTCTATAAAATGACCCAGCCGACCAGAGGCCTGGTCATCTGTTGTCGATGTCCAGTTCCGTTCAAGACGGACAACATCTACAGTCATTATTATAGTTGAAGTTGCTTATTTTCTTTTTTTTGATTGCAAAAATCATTCCTCCACTTCAGCCAAGTTTCATACCATATCGTTTGCCATCCAGATGATGTCGTCCATACTCCCTCAGAGCATGACATTTACGAATACCATGAATACAGTGTTCACAACACTTGAGAGTTTCTCCATGCCATTTTGATAATCATTTGAAACAGAAAAAAAAATTTACCCTGGATGGGTTTAGTAGGCCTATCTCAAAATTAACCATGCATTTTCCAAATTCACTCGATGGAGACAGGACTCCCACATTTTCCATGAAAGATTATACCGTACTCTAGAAACTCGGGCAGGATGAATGGACATTTTACAACCAAAGGTCTGAAAATTCACAAACCTCTTCTATAAAATGACCCAGCCGACCAGAGCCCTGGTCATCTGTTGTCGATGTCCAGTTCCGTTCAAGACGGACAACATCTACAGTCACTATTATAGTTGAAGTTGCTTATTTTCTTTTTTTTTGATTGCAAAAATCATTCCTCCACTTCAGCCAAGTTTCATACCATATCGTTTGGCACCTTTGCCATCCAGATGATGTCGTCCATACTCCCTCAGAGCATGACATTTACGAATACCATGAATACAGTGTTCACAACACTTGAGAGTTTCTCCATGCCATTTTGATAATCATTTGAAACAGTTTAGTAGGCCTATCTCAAAATTAACCATGCATTTTCCAAATTCACTCGATGGAGACAGGACTCCCACATTTTCCATGAGAGATTACTAGTATACTCTAGAAACTCGGGCAGGATGAATGGAAATTTTACAACCAAAGGTCTGAAAATTCACAAACCTCTTCTATAAAATGACCCAGCCGACCAGAGCCCTGGTCATCTGTTGTCGATGTCCAGTTCCGTTCAAGACGGACAACATCTACAGTCATTATCATAGTTGAAGTTGCACTTATTTTCTTTTTTTTGATTGCAAAAATCATTCCTCCACTTCAGCCAAGTTTCATTACCACATCGTTTGCCATCCAGATGATGTCGTCCATACTCTCTCAGAGCATGACATTACAAATACATACATGTACCATGAATATAACAGCGTTCATACACTTTAAAGAGTTTCTCCATACCATTTTGATAATCACCTGAAACAGAAAACAAAAAATGATTTTTTTATCCATGGGTTTAGTACCGTACATGTAGGCCAAGGACTCGGTCTACCCCAAAATAGACATAGTGCGAAACGACGCTCCTGGGTGTTAAGAAACCCGAGAGGTTGTGTACAAATGCACTACGGTGCTGTAGAAGTGGGTTTGTTTACACCCGGGAGCTCGATTGGCACTAGGCCTAGGCCTATGTCGATGTCTATGTCCGTTAACAATGTATTTTCCAAAATTACTGTAACTCGGGCAGGCTGGAATGGATTTACAACCAGGCAAAGGTCGGAAAATTCACAAACCTCTTCTATAGAATGACCCAGCCGACCAGTGCTCTGCATGGTCATCTGTTGCCGATGTCTTTCCGTTCAAGACGGACAACATCTGACAGTCATTTTACAGTTGAAGTTGATTATTTTCTTCTTTTTGTATTGCAAAAACATTCCTCGGCTCCACTTCAGATGTAGGCCCAGAGGCCTAGCCACTACACAGCAGTGCAGGCTTATGCATAAGAAGCACAGGATGTACACTCCATCCACAACAGCCATGCACAGCGCCAGTGCATGAGTGTGTGTGTGCAGCGTACCGTAGTGCATGTAGTGTTTTGCAGCATGGCAGCTGCTGTGTGGGCCAAGAACGATCAAAGAATCCCAAATAATTACCTTTCAGATCACAACAAACGTCGTCTGGCTGCACCAGTTCATTCTTGGCTAATACTTCGACATTCATCAACCGTTCGGAGGTTGATAAATCGTCATCCATCACGTCAATTTCGAAAATAACACGAGCAATGAACTGATGACTGCACACAAATCTTGCCGCCATTGTGTGGTCTCACTGCACAGTTTTGGCCATTGGGCCACGAAACGCATCCGCAGTGCAACAAAATAGTTCTTTTCACACAAGGTCAAATTTGTTATTCTGTCAAAGTTTTATGATTATAAAAAGTAGTTGTAATAATAACTACAAGTTATGGCTATGGAAAATAATGATTTTGTTGCGCAAATCAGTATGGAGCGGAAACAAAGAAAAAAGTAGTCCGTTTGCGCAAATGGCATTCAAGGTCATGGTCATTGGTACAAGCCCACGTTTTTTTTTAATTTGAATTTGAATAGGCCTACTTAGGTCCCCTTTGGTTGTGCCTTGTCGAATGTGCAGAGGATAGGCAATTCAAAATTCATCAAATCAATATAGGGCCTACTGAGACTAAGACTAGTACACCATTTTAATGAACACCAGTTTTCGGTGTTGACTGCCCTTGACACTAATTTCTGGTGTTGGGGCAAAAGCAGGGTACACCAGTTTTTGGTGTTCAAAGGGTCGACACCGTTATGTTGCCATGAACACCAAAAAGTAGTGTCCCCGGAAGGGGAACACCGATTTTCGGTGTAAGGTTTTCGGTGTTGATTGGCCTTGACACCAATTTCTGGTGTTGGCAATAGCGGGGTACACCAGTTTTCGGTGTTCAAGAGGGTCGACACCGTTATGAACACCGAAAAGTAGTGTCCTCGGAAAGGGAACACTGATTTTCGGTGTAAGGGTTACACCACTTTTTTTACTGTGCAGCGTGTCCGTTTGCCAGTGTGTTCCGAACAATGGGAATCACACAGAAAAATGGCCACACTGAAAAACGATCGGGGTAGGAGTCAGTGTGACAAGGGTTGAGGGTCAGGGTTGGGGTTAGTATTAGGGGCTTGGGCTAGGAATTAGTGTGTAGGATCAGGACTGGACGACCTTCACCCATTCAGCCCTACTTACAGTATACTGTGATGGTCACGTCTTTTTTGAAGCTTGTTTGATCATTTATTTTGCATTCATACTTGGCCTGGTTATCTTCCTTTCTTGCCGTGAATGTCAGCTGACTCGTGTAAATTGTGCCGCCATATGAGGCTTGCCCTGTGCCTGGTGTGACACCAGATGTGATATTCTGGTTATTCCTATACCATGATATAGTTCCAGGTGACCCAGAGTTACTGCTGTCTGTCTCACACTTGATGGTCACATTAACACCAGCTGTGACATGCCTGTATGGCTTGTATACCATCTTCAGCTCTGTAGCCGACCCTGAAGACCATTACAAATTTTATTGGAAATTTTTAATGAACAAGAGGTCCATGAGCCTTGCACTCAGCTGACTCGACTATGGCCTGATAACCCAAGAGGTTGTAACAGGGGAAAAGTACGTGTATGAACTACATGTATTCACCTTTGTAATCGTTATCCAGTAGTCTTGAACGTTAGTTGGGTTGTTGATATTTTTGGTGAGTGGTGAGTGGGAGGGCAGTGTTCTCCAACTCCTATAAGCTGCCTACCTGCCGCCAATTCAAAATATTAGCCCGCCAACCCGGCGGCCGAGTTGTGTCCTTCCGCCAACCCAAAAAATTTTGCCGCCAAGTTAAAAAAAATGCCGCCATGTTGAAAAACCACGAGTTCAAATTGACAAAAACATTGGTGTTTTGCCTTCTATCATCGATCTCAGTCAATTTGTTTATCAACTGACCTGAAAACAAAGTTGTTTCCTTCTCCCCAGCCCCAAAGTCATTCTCTGAATCGCCCACCATTAAACTGACGAAATCGCCATGAACGCGGGAACACGTGCGCTCTCCCTCCGACGACAGCTACNAGAATTACACTGGGAGGGGAATGTGGATGGTAGTCAGCTGCCCCTGCATTCAGAGAGACTAATGAATAGTCTCTCTGAATGCAGGACAGCTGACAGGGATCTGTGGTTATAAGTATTTATTAGCAAGTAGGGTATGCAGTTTTGTAGGAAAATGGAAGGGCTGGGGGAGATGTTCCTCCTGCGACTTAAAAATGTTCAGCCAAAAAATATAAAAGAGAAACAGACGCGTGAAAAAGTAGCTGCTCGCAAGGCTCGAACCCGGCGCCCCTGATTCATAGCCGCACGCACTACCGATGCGCCAGCGGGCCATGTCACGCTCTTGGCTGCTGAATAAATGTTTTTATAATACATTCCAGCAAATCAACATATTTATGACAATTAGAAATGACGTTGCAACTCAGAAAAATCTTACAAAAATCACAGTTTACAACAACCACAGAGCAATTCCCCGGCAAATCCGTCAATATATTGCTACCTAATGTACCGGTACCCATCTACCGTTCACAGCCACTAAAACGTGAACCTGAACGGCCTGGTATATATTCCATCTGAACATTAGGTGCATACCGGTATCTCCTATGAGTCAAATTCTAATGACTGACCCGTGAAAAGTCTTTGGCTAGCTTCGCTGTTCGTCGCTATGAGGCGCGTTGGGCCCTTGCGTCAAGCAAATATCATAGGTTGCACGGACTTGACTTTTTCAACCTGACAGGCATGCGAGTATCATGTACATTTACATAGCAAAATACTATGTACAGTCTTTCAAATAAGTAAATGGACAGCGTGTTTTTCAAATATCTCGGAGATAAAACAAGATAATTGGATGCGGTTTTCAACATAGTGTGGTATACTTACTTGGTCATGTATCTCATGTATTTGGGTCAACCTAATTTTAAGCCTTTGTTATGTAACAGGCAATTTAAAAAAGGTCCAGAAATTAACTTTTTTATTTCTAATTTTTTTCAACAGATTTGGCACTGATGTGATAGGTCATTGACATGAAAGGCTCTTTTCCCAAAAAAATCGTTGAAATCTGCTGTCTTTTTCGTGATATCTCAAAATATCAAAATTTGAGATTTTGGATATTTTGAGATATTGAATATTGTTTTGCTGTTATTCGCTGCCAGACATGATAACAAGATGGCTACGAAATTTTCCACGTGTTTCCATCACCGAATCAGCAGAAAATATTATGTGAAATCTGGAGGCTAAATAAAGAGGCTGAATATCATGACACTTAAGTGAAAAAAGCATTCAAAAATTGCATAAATTATCACGAGGGAATGAATGCTACCAAATGACTTTAAAAAATGATCGAATATATCAAAATTTCAAAAATCTCAAATTTTGATACTTTGAGATATTACGAAAACGGTAAAACATTTTCAATATTTTTTTGCGCAAAAACTCTCATTATCAATCACCTCATCACAACACTTTGAATTCTGCTGAAAAAAACTTGAAATAAAAAAGTTGATTTCTGGACCTTTTTTAAATTGCCTGTTACATAACAAAGGGTTAACATTAGGTTGACCCAAATACATGAGAAACACTATGTTGAAAACTGCATCCAATTATCTTGTTTTATCTCGACGATATTTGAAAAACACGCTGTCCATTTACTTATTTGAAAGACTGTACATAGCGTATAACCCATTGACTGCCTGCTAAACCTCACAAGAACAGCAAGACACGTTTTCTGGTCCTCTGTAGAACGGTAAATTTTCCAGTTTGTGTGATCATAATACACATTGACTCGCAAGGACCATGTATAAACATTACAACATGCAAATGTTCGCGTCCCTGCGTCTTTCTATGGGGTGTACTTCTGAGGACCCGAGTGTAAGTCCTCGGAAGAAAAATTGTCCTCGGAAGTCAGGTGTGTATTCAAGTTTACGTCCTCACAGATAGAGTGAAACACAGACACAGACAGACAGACAGACACACAGACAGACACACAGACAGACACACAGACAGACACACAGACGTTTGAGCCATTTTAGTCATAAGGTCAGCTGAGCTAAAAACTGAAACTTAAAGTGAATAAAGAAAAAATTGATGAATCTAAACACTAAAGCTACATGTACACTGTCACGCGGTAAGCAGAATCACGCGGATCGTGGAAACAGAATGCGGTATACGGAATGCTGCAAATATTCCGCGTGTTCCATTTATCTGCACATGCCATCACTTCTGTCAGCATGACGCCGGTTTGGTCCACCCCTGACCAATCACAGTGCTCTGTAGTGTGCGGATTTTATTCCTGACAGAAAAATCGCTATCCATGTTCCGCAAACCGCTTACCGCATGCAGATAAACGGATGAGGGGAAGTGGCTTGGAGCAAACAGATATCTATTCCGTGTTCCGTTTATCAGCAATCCGCATTCCGCTTACCGCATCTCAGGTGATTGTATTATTTCTTTCAAGGAATCAAAACTCCTCTTAAGATAATAGTTTGCTCACATTTTACGTTCATTGTGGTCTCAGCTTGTTTAGTCCGGCCATAGGTTGACTTGCATCTAACCGTGACGCCATTCATCGCCTTTGTTGCTGTTATGGCTACGTCACTGATCCTGATCTTTCCACCATATGCCCCATCCCTCTCTGATGATGATATTCCTGTTCTTATTTCTTGAAATGATGATGATCCTATATTCATGTACCACTTTATGCTGGTTATAGGGTTACTTTCATCCGTCTCACATCGGAATGTTTTCCTCTGACCAACCTGGACGTCAGCAGTCAAGCTATTAGTGAGAGACACCTTGGTATTTGGAACTGGAAAAAAGCATGTAATGGAATTCTTAAAGGAATGGCAATTAAGTAGCCTAAACTAAAGTTTGGGTTTATAATCTGATTTCAACAACGGTAGAGGTGTCATCGTGAAACCTCTCAGTAGAACTTGGATGAGCTGCTATTCAGTGCTTCAAGTCCGGTTGACGTTTTTCAGTGAGGCCCGTGTGCCAGTGTGACAATACAATAGACTAGCTGATACCCGTGCTACGCACGGGGTATGTGCACGGGCATTCCCAAGGTCGGATCCGGGTGATATACCCCCTAATTTTGTTTAGAAAGGTATCAGGACATTTGGCCCTGCGGACATTTACCCCCTAGGACATCTGCCGCCTGGACATTTGCCCCTCCCCCGGACATTTACCCCCATAGGACTTCTGCTCCCCTAGGACATCTGGCCCCGGACATCTACCCCTGGACAATCCCATTTACCCCTGTAGGACATCTGCCATCATAGGCCTTCTGGCCC
Source organism: Notospermus geniculatus (assembly GCA_002633025.1). Taxonomy (NCBI): domain Eukaryota; kingdom Metazoa; phylum Nemertea; class Pilidiophora; order Heteronemertea; family Lineidae; genus Notospermus; species Notospermus geniculatus. The sequence goes on from NMRB01002360.1 coordinate 51,198, forward strand.
CAGACATTTACCCCCGTAGGACATCTGCTTCCCTAGGACATCTGGCCCCGGACATCTACCCCTGGGGGGGTTATTCATAAAAGTCTCGCAACTTTGCGTTCTCGCAGTCCCGTGCGAGGATACTTGCGAGGGCAATAAGAGACCTCTTAGCTTGCGATGCGTGGTATTCACTAACGCTCTCTCATCTCTTTCGCATGTTGCGTGACCTCGCATCAACTGCGAGATTGAATTACATGTATATGTCACACACGTGGGACGATTACTAGGAGCCCTCGCACCACTCACTGAAACCGGCACTTGCGATATCGCAACAACTGCGAGACTTGGGTGCTTTTGCGCAAAGTGTTGTAGACCAACGATTCCGCCCGATTCTGCTCACAGAGGGCCGACTTAGGCCTATTCCAACGATGTCCCCACTGACGATTTGGAAGTATCTGAGTGCACACAGTACTTGAAGAGTGGCGGGAATAGCATGCGACCTCATTGGCTCAATATAATATCATCTCAAACTGAACTCAAGTATTAGTTGTTCGTGGCATCCGGAATCTCCTAAGCAAGTCTACGTCATCATAAATGTCTAAAGGGTTCGTCCGGTCCCTAAAAATTCGAGGCTTCCGGTTCAATCTATTATTTTGCTCGGCATCTAGCACAAAATTCACCACCGCCGTGATGCTGAATCGCGTTGCGAGACCTTTGAGGGAGCTCCCGAGCTCTCGCAAATTTCAGGCGATTTGCGAGATAGTTTGTGAGATCTCTGCGTTATCGCAAAAATGCGAGGCTTTTGTGAATACGGCTGGAAAATTTGCGAGGTCGATACCAGACTGTTGCGATATCACAACGCCTGCGAGACTTTTGTGAATAGGGCCCCTGGACATTTACCCCTGTAGGACATCTACCCCATAGGACTTCTACCACGGTTAGCAGGTTCATTTCGCCGAGTTTAGTTGCAAAAACGGCTTCAAAATGCAGTATTCACTTCATAAATAAGTTTGAAACCTGGCGCATCGTCTTCGTCACATAGTATAAACGGTGTATGCAGAAAACCAATACATTGTATATAGATTAATTAGGTTGCGGTGCATCCGGAAGATGGCGCTTGTGCATGGCGCCAGCGATGAGACCCGTGGCCGGATGAGATTTTGCAAAAATGAATGATAACTTTTCTCCTGTGGCATACTCGGTTTTAAGACATAGCTGAACATAATCCTCGTATCCGAAACCCCCCTGATACCAAATTTCACGTCATTTGGTCGCGCGGTTTCCGAGGAGATGCTGCCACAAAACCCAGACGTTAAGCGTAATAATATATAGATTGACGGAATAAGCGGTAACTTGACAATGGGCGACTCACAGAGAAACAGCGTGTCCGTTTCCCAGTGTGTTCCAAACAATGGGAATCACACAGAAAAATGGCCACACTGAAAAACGTTACACTAGTAACGTCTACAGAACGGTGCACAGTTGACCTCCCTGAATCCGCAAACCTTCCCCCAATGTGGCGTGGAAGGTAGGCTTCAGTTCATCGCGTATGGTATGGGTGCGTCACGTGTCTCTGTTGCGGCGTGACGTTGGGTGAGTGAGTGACGTTACGTCCTCACTGCGTGCCTTCCATGACGCCGCGTGTTAAAGGAGGCATCCATTAGTACCCTGCGAGTAGCCCAAACAGTCTCCGAACCCAAACTGTTTTAAGTTATGCAAGGGGTCACGTAAAGGAGATACAAATAATAGATGTGAAATAAGAAATAAACGGGTTTCCAAGGTGAAGGTCATCACACCCTTCTTCCAGACTCGAACCCATGGACTCTCGCATAAGGCATCAACCGCCAGCACTAAGGGACAAACGCCTCAAACCACTAGGCTAAATCACTTCTTCAAAAAAGACATAAGCCGTTTTTACACTACGCAGAATTTTGGCCCGGATGAACCGTGCCGTGCTCGACCCGGGCCGGGCCCGCCTCAGAAAGAGCATTTTACCCCACTTACACTGCACCATGATAACTGCGCCAATATCTGAATCGCCGGCTCTCCTTTCTGTGGAGCTAGGAAATCTCCGTCATTTTCAATATGGCTGCGCCCATGGTCATACGCGGCAATGACGTATTGAGTTCAAGGCCGATAAATGAGCATGCGCACTTCAATAAAGGCGAGTCATTCAAGTGGGCCGAGCCCAGTAGCGTGTTTACACTGTCATGACTGTGCAGTTTTCCAGCGGAACCGTGCTCGACCCGGGTCGAACCCACCTCCTGTTGGGGGGTTCGGCCCGGATGAAAGTAGCACCGTGCCGAGCCCAGTTGTGCCGTGCCAACCCATTTACACTATCACCTTTTTTGCCGCGCCGTGCTCGACCCGGGTCGAGCACGGTTGAAAACACGTAGTGTAAAAGAGGCCATAGATTCAGAATTCACCGGGTGCCACTCTGGCACCCTTGAGCACCCTGGGGAATCACGATACCATACAGCCGCGGAGTTCGCCATCTCGCCGCGTCATTCTGCATGAAATTCATCCGTGAATGCAGTACTTTTGTGAGGGGAATTGCAGAAAAACGACACACGATATGCCATATATGAAACATCCAGAAGAAAGTTTACATTTACATACAGTCACCAGATGAAATGCAAAAGGATGGACAAACTATTCGGCATCATTGTAAAAATTTATGCTGAAAATGCGAGTCCGCGGAAGACATGGAAGAAAGCGGCACCCTCCATTGTGACGCTGTGACGTCGCTACGTCATCGATGGGGTGTTGCACAAGGCGGTCACTGCTGGTAGTCTGGGAGCTAACAAACTTTTAATTCACATCTCAAGTACAAAGATATTTTTTGCTTTGTGGGTTAGTTTCTATCCCACTGACCACAAAAACCCAATTCTTAAGTTCCGCAAATGGTGCGTTTAGAAGATACAGCCATTTGAACTTTGGGTACTGGCTTTGTCATTGGACCAAAATCAGAGCATTTGTACAGGGGCTTGGATACTGATGTACAGCTAACTTTTAAATGAGTGGCTTGAGACCCCATAAATGTATTGCCAATAGATAGAAACATGGGTCCATAGAATCAGATTGGCATATTCTTATTTGTTTTTGTTTGCTATAGGATGAGAAATTCAATAAACAGTAATTTATCAATTTATAATGGCCGCCGGGCCGAAATTCTGAAATAATGTAAAACCATCATTTCCAATAAGATAAAATACATAAGAATATGTTTTCCTGTCTCAGTGGGCCCATGTTTCTATCTATTGGTAATACATTTATAGGGTCCCAAGCCACCCATTTAAAAGTTAGCTGTACATCAGTTTCCAAGCCCCTGTATATAATGAATCTGATTTTGTTCCAATGGTAAAGTCAGTACCCAAAATTCAAACAGCTCTATCTTCTAAACGCACCATTTGCGGATCTTAAGAATTGGGTTTTTGTGGTCAGTGGGATAGAAACTAACCCACAAACCCAAAAATGTTTTTGTACTTGAGATGTGCATTAAACCTTTGTTAGCTCCCAGACTAGCAGATTCTCGTCCAAATACATGTAGGCAGGTTGTGGACAGAAAAAAACTTGTTTTTATTGGGTCACGTGGTCTGCCATAGTGAGCCACTATTTTCATACCTGTTTTACCACCGTCCTGAATTACATCTTTATTTGGGAACCATTGCTCTCCATATTTACCCTGTGGATGCTTTTATTCATTTTGTTGTGTCTGCGTGAGTAAGTGCATGAAGTGCTGTTTATTGTGAATTAGCGACGTTTGTTACTTTTTTTGTATGAAGATTGGGGTTTTTCGTGGCCATGCAGTGGATATGTGATCGTGTACTGAGTAGGCACCTTGCCTCGGCGAGTACTCAACGCTGTCATACGATTGCGTGTGCACATTTGCGTCAATTCCGTCGTTGCTTCGGCATTTCAACAGATATATCTTGATGCTTACCGGGTTATGTGCTTGGTCCGATAAACGTAATACTTTTGGAATAAATCCCTTAATTCCATGCTCCTATGCTGTCTGTATAAATCCTTGATTGCACTGCAGCAGTGGGGAATCCCCGAAAAAGAAAATCTCATATCCGTTTTCTTACCATTTTCCTCTGGGTCGTTGACGAATATGCATGTGAATGTGATTTCTGTTTGCTAAATTCTGTTATTCCTTCCGAATTAAATTGCATTTTATACCGATTGGGTTTGACATCTTTGGATTTGTATGGTTATTTTAAGAGATTGCGACAAGAGCTACAGCGGAACATGCATCGGATGTTTATGACTATGGTGAAGGGGGCGTATCTGGGTCAGTTGGTCGGAGTTAGGCCTGATGTTTTTGCTGCGGTGTTGATGGGTTTGCGTTTCCAGGAAATTCTTGGTGACTGGTTTGTACGAAAACGTTGTTGTACCGTACTGCCTTGGGGGAATTATACATGTACTACTGTACTTGATAAATCCGTCAATTGAACGTTTTGTGCTTTGAAATCACTGAAGTTGACAAAGAATATGTTATCGGGACAATGTTCGTTTTTCATCACGATTAAACCATTCCATGCCAAAATTTCCTGACTAACCACGTGACCCATCAACGCCGGCAGGCTTGTTCATTTCATCTGGTGACTGTAAATGTAAACTTTCTTTTGGATGTTTCATATATGGCATATCGTGTGTCGTTTTTCTGCAATTCCTCTGACAAAAGTACTGCATTCATGGATGAATTTCATGTAGAATGACGCGGCTGTATGGTATCGCGATCCTCCACGGTGTTGAGCGTTTTGAGAAAATCCTGTTTGAATTTTTGGAACTGACTTCATCATTGGACCCAAGAACTGAGCTTTGTACAGGAGAATGGGAACCGATGTACAGCCAACTTTTGAACGGTGGGATTTACACCCCATAAATGTATTATCAACAGATAGAAACATGGTGCCTTAGAAGCAGACAGGCATGTTTATCTCCCCGCTTTTTGAAAAAAGTCGGGGAGATATTGTTTTACCCTCCGCCGTCAGTCCGGCTGTCCGTCCGGCTGTCCATCCGTCCGAAAGTGATATCTCCTCCTAGACCGTTCAGCGGAGGAGCTTGAAACTTTGGTATATATTAGGTACTCATCCACTATTGTGCACAACACTCTTGGAATTTCGATCCAACTCCCTGTCTTTCCACCAGGGGGCGATATGTGAAAAACACATTTATGGTCATTACTCCTAAAGTAATTGTGATAAAGTGATGAAATTTGGTGTGAAGGTTTATCTGTGACAGCTTCATAATATATCATATGGGTTTTGACCTTGACCTACTTTCAAGGTCACAGGGGTCAAACTTTAATAAAAACTAGGAGCAATCCGAAAGTGATATCTCCTCCTGGACCGTTAATGGAGGAGATTGAAACTTTGGTATGTACTCATCCACTAATGTGCACAACACTCTTAGAATTTCAATCCAACTCCCTGTCTTTCCACCAGGGGGCGATCCGTGACAATATACATTTATGGCCATTACTCTTTAAGTAAATTGTGATGAAGTGACAAAATTTGGTGTGAAGGTTCATCTGCAACATCTTCACAATATATCGGACAGGTTTTGACATTGACCTACTTTCAAGGTCACAAGGGGACGAACATTCCTTAAAACCACAAGAAACATGTGAAAAACATGTCTATGGGCATTATTTGTAAACTATTTGTGATGAGATGACAAAATTGTGAGTGGTGGTGTATCTGGCATTTGAAATGTTTAGGTACCGTACTCGACTGCTAATGTGCCCAACCCCCAATGTATTTCGATCAAACTCAGCCTCTTCCCACCAGGGGTCATGAAAGACACAGGCAAAATAATCATGTCACCATACTTCCTGTTGAAAGCGGGGAGATATGCGATGGGCTCCCATCGACATTACTCTAGTCTTAATTGTTTTCAGTAGTTATTTAATAGGAAATGGCGGTTCGAGGAATTAAGGGGTTCATATCCTACTTACAGTGCACTGTGATGGTCACGTCTTTCTTCCACCTTGTTTGATCATATATTTTGCATTCATACTTGGCCTGGTTATCTTCCTTTCTTGCCGTGAATGTCAGCTGACTCATGTAGATTGTGCCGTGATTCAGGACCAGGAGTAATGTGCCTTCTCGTGTGCCTGATGTGACACCAGATGTGATCTGCTGGTTGTTCCTATACCATGATATAGTCCCAGGTGACCCAGAGGTACTGATGTCTGTTTCACACTTGATGGTCACACTACCACCAGCTGTGACCGGCCTGTTTGGCTTCTCTACCATCTTCAGCTGTGTAGCCGACCCTGAAGACCATAAAAATGTTATTATGGTTCCCGATCATGAAGATCGGGAACCATATTGTGGTTGGTCATGGTGTCTGTCTGTCTGTGTCTGTGTGTGTGTGTGTGTGTGTGTATCTGTGTATCTGTGTGTGTGTCCAGTCTGTCACGCCTCCATATCTTATCTCCTTCAACAGCTACAGCTCTGGCAACACAACCTACCCCTAGGTTTGTCAACCTGGGCAATCCAATGAGCTAATTATTTTCAACATCAGATGCCTCCATCATGATGTAATCAACATATCAGACATGATATTTTGTCCGTCACGCTTTTATCTGATGCCATAACTCGGCTCCTTTAACACCTAGAGCAACAGAAACAAGTTCTACCCTGAGGTTTTCATACCCTAGGAATCGAATGGACTGATTACTTTTGATCTGAGATGTTGGGGTCATGGTGATATCGATATCACCAATTTGATATTTTGAGATAACTTGCCATATTGTCAACTGAGCAACATGAAACAAGTCTCAGTTCATGCCTGCTTATCCAAGGACTGGACTGTGTTAAAATTCTCAGCATCACATGTCCGGGTGATTGAAATATCATGAGATTTTGATATATCAAACTTGATAATTTGAAATATCTTTCCCTGTGGTAGAGATAGAGGCATGATATCAACTATACTTAGGTAATTGAGGATGCCCATTTCGATTATGCAATGACCTTGACGACCAAAGGTCAAGGTCAAGGTCAAACTTGAGAATTTGAAAT
>NMRB01002360.1:58453-82653 GCA_002633025.1 Notospermus geniculatus
GAAGGTGCGTTTTATTTAAGGATCAGGGTGGCCAAAAGCACCACCCCTCCAAAAAGTTTTTTGAGGTCCCAAAACCTTGACACAACGGTGATCAAGTTGGATGATGCTGACAACATGAATGTCAACACGGCGCTAAAACGGTCAAAAGTTCACCTGATCACTCACTTTAAACTGTAAATCCAGTCCTTGCATGCCATCCACAATCATACTAGGCCCCCTAGTCCCTCCATTTGTTGAAAAAAGTCCCTTATTCCCACCCAAAATGAACTTATATCCCTCAAGTTTTTCGTTTTTGTCAGCCACCATCATGACCATGCCACCATTTCTGATTTGAAATCGAGGCTGGCAGGTGAGGGGGCATCTCATCGTATGGTTTACATGATGATTCACAAGCTATTCATGAATCTTATCAACTCATGTTGAAGAAAGCTGAGATGGCCCCCAACTGTAGTGAAAATGACGTCATAACATCCGGGTCAGACAGCCAGGGGAATACCCCTGGGGAATACCAATATCAGGGTAAAGAACAAGTGTAGGGGAAAATAGCATTTTTTTATTCTAGTACACCCTATATGCAAATAATAAAAATATGTATATTCAGCCCCAAGACAAAACTGTCTTGGAGTAACATTAACAAATTATTTCATTCATCTGGTAAAGAGATGAACATCCTAGAATATTTGACACTGTACCCCCACTGAACCAAGAAATATACGAAAGCTGAACAAGACTGTATATAAGCACAGGACAACTGTATAGGAAGTGTAATGGTGTGCTCAGGCATGCTCAAATTGACACTACCGCGTGTTGGTGTGATTCATGTACAGTAGTATAAGGTGCATGTATAGTTCAAGGTGCATGTATAGTTCAATGTGCATGGTGTGGATGCGCCTTATTCACCAGTGCGCTTTATTTATGGATTTGGTAATGGCGTCCAGGGGGTGCGGCTTATATCCCAGTGCGTTTTGTACGCCAATAAATACGGTATTGGCACGAGATCAAAGTGTGGGATTCATCGTCGTAGTTCATCCAATCAATGTATCCTGATATCTGTCAATGGATCCTGATCTCTATCAATGAAGGTGTGACATCGCTCCGCCCTCCGACTACGCTCGCACAAACCCTTGGCATCTTTCGCAGTCATCACCTGTATTTCACTGGCTGTTCTGTTACCACCCCTCCGTTCAATATGCATTTGGTACCATCACATTTAGTGTTTTTATTTCAAATAGATATGTCATTAGGCCTATATATTGACATTCCTCATCATTTAGGAACTGCTACTTAATCCTTATTTTTACCATTAATTGGAAGAAATCCCCTATACCAGGACATCCCCGTACAACTAATCGATGGAACAGCTAAATGAAATTCACGGCTTGGCAAGTACACGTGGGCTGACAGCTAGCCTCGACTGTACAATTCACTGGCTGCTTCCCATTTTTGTACTCACGAGTACTTTCTTTCCATCAATAAAAGTATCCCATGCCTGTCGTTGCAGCAGATTCAAACTCTGAATCCGGAAAATCAGGCCTTGAAATCGCGAATCGTTCACCGTCATGCTGCAGCATTCGCCATGTTGTTATCTGTTACCTCGTTCCTAGTTCCTACGCAAGTAGATTGTACTACTGAAGAGTTAATTGGTATCATGCCAAAACCTGAAGCCGAGGTTAACGGGCAAATCTCAGGAGGGCTCTGATTGGTACCGGTACATTGATTTCCCGATGTGGGTCAAATACAGAAATTCATGCGAAAGCTTCCAGGGGTAGTGGCGTAGTCTTTATGGAACAGATAGAGGCATGATATCACCCATACTTAGGTTATTGATGATGCCCATTTCAATTATGCAACGACCTCGATGATCAGAGGTCAAGGTCAAGGTCAAACTTGATAATTTCAAATATCTCTGCCTGTGGTAGAGAGAAGCATGATATCACCTATATTTAAGGTTATTGATGACGCCGATTTCGATTATGCAACGACTTGGATAATCAGAGGTCAAGGTCAAGGTCAGAACTTGATAATCTGAAATATCTGTGCCTGTGCTAGAGCTAGATGCATGATATCAGACATACTTAAGTTACTGAGAATGTCCATTTCGATTATACAATGACCTTGGTGATCAGATATCCAGGTCAAGGTCAAGGTCAACCATGGGATGAGTTATTGGCATGAGATCAACTTCATGTCATATATCATGTCATGTCATATCATATGTCATGTCATGTCATATCATATGTCATGTCATGTCATGTCATATCATATGTCAGGTCATGTCATATCATATGTCATGTCATGTCATATCATATGTCATGTCATATCATATGTCATGTCATATCATATGTCATGTCATGTCATATCATATGTCATGTCATGTCATATCATATGTCATGTCATGTCATATCATATGTCATGTCATGTCATACCATATGTCATGTCATGTCATATCATATGTCATGTCATGTCATATCATATGTCATGTCATATGTCATGTCATATGTCATGTCATATGTCATGTCATATGTCATGTCATATCATATGTCATGTGTCATGTCATGTCATGTCAGTGTACCAGTAGAAGAACCTGTACATCGGGAACCATACGACATTTACAATGTCATCTTGTTGATCTTGACCTTGATCTTGATATCTGATGGTTCTAGGACAAAATGTATCCGGACAATTGGTACTGTACAAAAGGTACCCGGACAAAATGTACCTAGGACAAAAGGTACCCGGACAAATGGTGCATTTTGTCCTAGGTACGTTTTGTCCTATCACGATATCTGATCATCAAGGTCATAGCATAATCGAAATGGGCATTCTCAATAACCTATCATGCGTATAGGCTATTTCACGCCTCCTGTAGCCACTTGATGATGGAGAGTTGCCTACATGCAGTGCCCCTATCGCCGGGATATGTAACTTATTACCAATCACATTTTTAGTACCGCAGTGTAACCGCTTGCCGTGTCAACGCTGTGTTTTTAGCTCACCTGGGGTGAGCTCTTGTCGTGGGTCTGCGTCTGTCGTCGTCGTCATGTTCCGTTAGCAGGGCACGTTTCGTAACCGCTGGAGCTTTTGATCTGAAACTTGGTACATATATACCCCTAGGTCAGATGACCTATGACACCAGGTTTCGGTCTGATTCAACTCTTAGCTTGGCCACCAGGTGGCGGAAACCAAAAACACAAAAAGTGCAATAACTCATGAACTAATGACTGGATCACCTCCAAATTTTTATCATTGGTGCTTCTAATGAGGATGCATGACATAAGTAAGAGGTTTTTGATTTGACCGACTTTTCAAGGTCACAGAGGTCAAAGTTCAAAATTTAGTCATTTGGTGGCGCATTTGGTAACTGCTTGGGCTATTGACTTGAATTGACATATACACCCTATGTCAGATGACCTATGACACCACTTTTCGGTCTGATTACATTCTCCGCTTGGCCACCAGGTGGCCAAAACCAAAGTTCTAAGTCCAGTAACTCCTGAATTGTAACTGGATTGTCTCGAAATTTTTAGCAGGTGCATCCTACGAGGATACATGACCCTGGAACATTTCGATTTAACATTTGTCATTTGTTTTTCTGGTACGTTCACCCAGGTGAGCATATGGTCCATGGACCATTTCATTCTGGTTCGCAAAAACCCTGTGTCTCACGGGGATTTTGGATAGCACGGGGATTTGGGATAGGTGTAACGAGCTATAGGTTGGTTGAGCAGTAAAACAAAAAGACAGGTTAGACTTACTGCGGGAATGGACTTGGGACACTAACGTCATGAATGTCACCAAAAAATATATCCCCAATAGACAGATGTTGGCCATCGTTCTGCTTGTTCTGATGTTTCACTTGATATGGCCCATCCTGAGAATATCAGGCGTTCTTACTGCTCGCTCCCTTCGTCACCGCAGACAAACCCCTGAGGAAATCCGCCTGATTTGCTGGGGTACTTGGCGCACGAGAAAATGCGCCCAATCAGCGAACGCCATTCTGAGTCACCTTAAGATGACATGCATTACACGTAGATTGTCTCGTAGTGTCACGCACAACACAGTGCTGAAGTACCTCAGCTTCCCCACCTCACCCTAACTATCAGTTACACGTATACATGTATAACGGCCCTTGTAATATTCATAGCCAAGCGGCTGACATTGTAACGCTGACCCAGGCCGACAATTAACCTATTTACACCGCTGGATTCAATCTAAGTTGAGTTCAGCCTACCTACATACATCGCACAGAATGTATATCATTCTCAAGCCACACGTCGCCAAACAGATACGCCGAGGGAGTAATTTCATGTTGACCTGGGTCAGCTTTGTTCAAACCTGCGTAGTTCATGTGTATCAATCAGCGGCCAACTTGGGATGAGATGGTGGGGATGAACATTTGCTGGAATGGCTTTGATACTCCTTGGATTCCAGCGGATGTCGGCAGGGGTTTGTGTGAGCGGATGAAGAGGAGTGAGGTAAAAACCCCTGCTGTGGGAGGATGGATATGGCCAGGGTGTGGCTGCATGTTTATTATATGCATGTTTGTTATATACAATGTATATTTTAATTAATGCAAAAATAGGTCTCACATCTAAAGGCATTCATGTTTCGGAAAAGGAACAAGGAAGTTTGGGAAATTCACGGAAAAAACTTTTTGTCTTTGAGTGCTTTATCAAGATTAATAGGAACAGGAGGCGGAGGATTGGTGGCCGTTTGGGGATCATGTTGGAAGTGGGCAATGTGGACCTCTCCTCACACCCGACAGCTGGTAAAGCGTCAAGTGTGAGGAGATAGGTGTACGTCTTTAGCCATATACAAGCAGGGGGGATCAGGAATTTTGGCAAAAGGGGGGCAGGCCACCTGGGGGTGGTCATTTCACGCTTGCGCCGAATATGCCCGCACCGACGAGGGGTCTGGGGGCCTCCCCCAGAAAATTTTCAAGTCTAGAAAGTGGTAGAGGTGATTTCCTGGCACCTCAGTATCAAAACAGAAGGTTGATTTTTGCGGTTTTTGCTTATTGTTGCAAATTATTACAAAAAATGAAGAGGGTGTCACGACCCCCCCAACCCCCTGGATCCCCGCCACTTAACAAGCCTAATGGCTCAAATCATGCAGTGAGAGTGGAGTCGGTGCGGCATGTAACTTTTTTGGGCAGGGGAAAGGAAAATATAGCGGGACAAATCCTATTACTTCCAAACGAAGTAAATGTGGTATACAGAGAGAGTAAAAAAATAGACACTTTTTAGAAGGCCCAATGTTTTATTTTGTGTGCCAATATATACAATATATTTTTGCTTATACTTAAGGGCCGGTTTGACGGGCATTTTTATCGCGGCGATTTTAACGATGTTGGCGATATCGCATCCAAAACGCCCGTCAAAATGCCAAAAACGCCAACAGCGGGTGACATCGCCAGCGAGAGAAAAAAGCCATGGTAAAACTCGCCGGCGGGAAATCGCTGTAACGCTTCGGCGATAAAAACATCAATTGCAGTGAGATGCGAAATCACCCTTTAGATCGCCAGTGAAAATGACCGAAAAGCCACGAGCGATGCCTATCGCTGTAGCGGCAAAAAAGCCATGTTTTGTCGCTAGGGATGAAGAATCGCCCGTGAAAAGTGAAATCGGCGATAAACCAGCTAGTGAAAACAGTCGATCGACCTACGGTGTGATATCCGTTTTTACTGAGCACTAAAAAAGTGGCGATTATCGTGGTGATAAAAACGCCCGTCAAAACGGCCATTTATGCAGCAAGTCTTCCTGCATCTTTTGGTACCAGTCATGCTTGATTGGTTTTCATGCATGACCGCACAGGAGACAATTAAAGGAGCTGGACGTCCAAGTTGTAAACACTCACTCACTGGTTCTCTATCCACGCGACACCTGCGGTGCTGCCACCTATTGTCGGTGATATGTACTGACGTGAATATCGTGAATGAGTTGCATTGGACCAGGCACCAGTCTAACGATCACGGGGCGCCACTGGTGCTGCCACCTTCACGAAGGAATAAAACTAGTTTGCTGGCCACTGTTTGTAAACAAACCAGTTTGTTTACAACTTGGACGTTGAGCTCGAGGGTGAAATCTGATCTGCGCCAACTGATCAGAGCTGGATATAAAATGTACAGCCAAGAAACTTTCTTGCCGCTGGTTGAGGCCTACATAATCAATTAATTCAAATCACACACACTTGTTAATTGGCCTCATTAGGCCTTCTTGGCACTGCTAGTGTGAAATTGAGTTAAGTGTTTATTTAAATTTAGTAGCTTTTTCCGCTTGATTCTACAGTGGGTTGGTGTAGAAATAATTCACATTTTGCCTAGAATTACATATGTAAAACGTAAATGGCACAAGCTGGTAACTACACCAAAAACAAGAAAAGGACATCGGAGCGATGTCTATGGTTTCCGATGATAAGTTTACTACTCTAGAGCTAGTTATCTGTGACCTTGACCTCTGACCTTGAGAAGTATTGCGTAACTGGAACAGGGATCCTTGATTAAACCTAAAGGGGATGGTTAATGCAGGCTTCTAATTAGTTTTCCCCTGAAATTCTGAGTAGATTTGCACTTTAGAACTGTTTGACCTTGACCTTGACCTCTGACCTTCAAGGTCATTATGTAATCTGAAAGCTCATCCTTGATAACCTAGGTGTAGATGAAGGTTTTAGGCTTCTACCATCACCAGGTTCTGTCTCATGTGATTTGTGATGGTTGGCTGTGACCTTGACCTCTGACCTTCAGAAGTATTGCATAACTGGGACAGGATCCCTGATTAAACCTATCGGGGATGGTAAATTCAGGCTTCTAATTCGTTTTTTCCTGAAATTCCGAGGAGATTTGCGCTTAAGAACTGTTTGACCTTGACCTTGACCTCTGACCTTCAAGGTCATTGCGTAATCTGAAAGCTCATCCTTGATAACCTAGGTGTAGGTGAAGGTTTTAGGTCTCTACCATCACCAGATTCTGACTTATGTCATGTTATCAAATTTGAATATCAAATCTCACCACGATATCAGCAAATATCATGCGACCGAGCAGGTGCAAACTGAAAATTTCAGTTGCAATAACATCCGTGGATGAGCAATGATGTTGTGATACCAGTTTCAAGTCACTTACTGTGGCAGATCTCCCGATATGTCAAAATATCAAATTTGATATATCAATATCATTATGATGCTGACACTGGAGAATAAATTTGTTGATGCCAGTATCTTGCCAAGGGCCATAAACATAGGGAAGGAACTTGTTGCTAGTGCTCTACCTGGCGTCGGAGACAAGTTATTCAAGAAACAAAAGTGTGACAGACAAAATCTCAACTTTTGATATGTCAATTTCACCATGAACCAGGTATCGGAGACCGGAAATTTTCATTCCATCTTGTAGCTCAGGTCATGAAACCTGGGGGTAGGTCACATTTCCAGGTCTGTAGCTCTTGCAGGAACAAAGTTACAGGTGTGACAGACTGAACAGACAGACAGACAGACACACACACAGACAGACAGACACACAGACAGACACCACGACCAAACACTATATGGTTTCCGATCTTGAGATCGGAAATAAAAACTGGTATTTGCCCATGGCCCTACATGTAAAAACACACCTAGACACATAATCGCAATTTTCTCAAAATTTCCCAGATGTTAGTTACTAGCTTTTGCCATTTCACGCTGCAGTGTTTTCTTTTGTCAGATCGCTCGCAGTGCCATGTCATGATAGTTTTGCACGATCCCTATCAATGCATATGAAAATAGAAACGGATTTCTAAGGTGAAGGTCATCACATCCTTGCAGATTCGAACCCACGGACCCCCGCATGAGGCATCAATCGCCAGCACTAAGGGGCAGCACGCCTTAACCACTAGGCCAAATCCCCATCTTCAAAAAAGATGGTTCAATGGCCCATGTTTAAACGAGGCGTCCATCAGTACCCTGCGAGTAGTCCAAACAATCTCCGAACCCAAACAGTTTTATGTTATGCGAGGGGTCACATAAAGGAGATACAAATAATGAATATGAAATAGAAACGGGTTTCTAAGGTGAAAGTCATCGCGTCCTACCAGATTCGAACCCACGGACCCCCGCATGAGGCATCAATCGCCAGCACTAAGGGGCAGCACGCCTTAACCACTAGGCCAAATCCCCATCTTAAAAAAGATGGTTCAATGGCCTATGTTAAACGAGGCCCCCATCAGTACCCTGCGAGTAGCTCCAACAATCTCCGAACCCAAACAGTTTTATGTTACGCGAGGGGTCACATAAAGGAGATACAAATAATGAATATGAAATAGAAACGGGTTTCTAAGGTGGAAGTCATCGCGTCCTTTTACTAGATTCGAACCCACGGACCCCCGCATGAGGCATCAATCGCCAGCACTAAGGCCCAAAGGGTGAATGTCGTCCTGGGTACCTCTAAAGCGTACCCAAGTCCAACCTGGGTATCCCTAAATGGCACCCAGGTACGTACTGGGTACCCTTTAGGAACCTAAAGGATACCCAGTTTGAAATTCCCGACTGGTTTTGCTGTGGAAAGTCTAAATGACGTTAAATAATATGTTGATTCATGCAGAAATTTTGATTTTTCAGCTGCCTCGATTGCAAATCTTGTATCCGGGTTTAACTCCTCGGGATACGTTTGGTCGGCTGAGATGAAATCTGGTACAAACTTCTCCGCCATCAAGCCTCACCACGGAGCGTTCAACTTTACGGACGTGGACCTTACGACTTTCGTAAGTAATTAGAAACTTCTATAGAGGCCTTGCAATGACGTCATCCTGGCGGCCATGCTAAGGGGCAGAGGTGTAAGCTGACCGTGACGTCTGCGTGAAGTGCACGACACCAGTGTTTGACGTAAACGTCATTGGGACATTTCGCTGCGCCTCTGCAGCATGTGCCCCCCAGCATGGCGGCTTGTGACGTCATTTGCAAGGCCTCTATAGTACTTCATGCTAGTAGGACTTGGATCTGCCGGTCACAGTTCAAACGGCCTGTTTTCGGTAGATCAGCTGGTTTCAAGACAGGTGTGACAGGAATCAAAGTCCCCCTGGAATCAAAGTCCGGTCTTATTGTTCAGCGAGGGATTAGAATATACGGCTGGAGAGACCGTGACCATTCGGATATAACCTTACAATAGCAGGCTATTGTTGGCGGACTTGCATTCCTAGGACGTTGATTCCTGTCACACCGGCCGATCTATCAAAAGTAGGTGCATGTCGCAACTGAGGAAAGGGTTAATTACATTTTCAAGATCGCGGTTACATTTTCAAGATGGCGGTCGATTCCCCAGTTCAAGTTTATAAATTGCAAAATTTCCTCAACAGGTCAACAGGATGTCTCCCATCATTCATTTCATTGGGAATCCCATTATCCATCATGATTATGACATACATAGGCCTATATTGTATGAGATATGCTTTACATGTCATGTTATGACAGTTATGTACTTTAACCTTAGTGAACTGAAATAGCTGCCGGGGTCGGTCATAAACCAAATATCATCCTTTTCTTCTCAACAATGTCATATCTATGACAATTTCTCATCACAAATGAAATATCAGTCTATTATTTGCAAAGTGTGCAAGAAATAAGCGTCATATCGCTATTGTCCAAGGATTTACATTCGTGGCGTAGTAGATCACGTGATTACCCAGTTCAGCCTGTGATCTGTCCGCGTATCAATACTTTTTACGCCAGATTCGGTGTGATGCGGCTCGTGCGGACACAGGTTGGTGCGTGCATAGCGCCGCCCTGTGGAACACAATGGAAAAGTGCGGGTTCACCAAGGCCATTAACACTTTCCTCAAACGCGACATCCGACGGGTTTTCCTAGACCGCCTCACATATGTGACCCTCCACCACAAAACCAGTGTAAAGTCGCTCAGAATATGAGCCTAAACATACTGGCCTAACACCAGGAGATAAAGATACAGACATGATCACTCAGACCTCACAACAGACAAGCAGACAATACTGAATTTGACAATACATTGGTCCGAACTTGCCAACCTGAAAGACTGACGGTTGGTTTTGTGTGGCGATTTACATTTGTCAGTTTTGGTGTTGTCTGTCTATTGTGAGGTCTGAGTCACACTGTCTCTATCTTTACCTCCTGGTGTCATGCCAGTACGTTTAGGCTCAAGTTCCACATGACTTTGCACTGGTTTTGTGGCGGAGGGTCACATACTCTAGTTTCATGTTTTTAACACACCTTTCAGATATTCAAGGCGGGCACTGAATGCGCCGCCCCCGCAATAGGTACACAAAGGGTCTTTCAGTTCATTCACCACGGATGACCAATCGCCGGGCCGCACGGTGTCTGCACCGCTCGAGACGTCTAGGCCTTTTCGGGCTATCTAGTCCACGTGGTCAATTTCATTCNTATTGTTGGCGGACTTGCATTCCTAGGACGTTGATTCCTGTCACACCGGCCGATCTATCAAAAGTAGGTGCATGTCGCAACTGAGGAAAGGGTTAATTACATTTCAAGATCGCGGTTACATTTTCAAGATGGCGATCGATTCCCCAGTTCAAGTTTATAAATTGCAAAATTTCCTCAACAGGTCAACAGGATGTCTCCCATCATTCATTTCATTGGGAATCCCATTATTCATCATGATTATGACATACATAGGCCTATATTGTATGAGATATGCAGTACATGTCATGTTATGACAGTTATGGACTTTAACCTTAGTGAACAGTGAAATAGCTGCCGGGGTCGGCCATAACCCAAATATCATCATTTTCTTCTCAACAATGTCATATCTATGACAATTTCTCATCACAAATGAAATATCAGTCTATTATTTGCAAAGTGTGCAAGAAATAAGCGTCATATCGCTATTGTCCTAGGATTTACATTCGCGGCGTAGTAGATCACGTGATTACCCAGTTCAGCCTGTGATCTGTCCGCGTATTAATACTTTTTACGCCAGATTCGGTGTGATGCGGCTCATGCGGACACAGGTTGGTGCGTGCATAGCGCCGCCCTGTGGAACACAATGGAAAAGTGCGGGTTCACCAAGGCCATTAACACTTTCCTCAAACGCGACATCTGACGGGTTTTCCTAGACCGCCTCACATATGTCAACACTAATATTGTATTCATTACCTCCTGATTCAAAACTGCCAGCGAATTTGATGTTCATCTGATGTTTAATTCCACAGGCATCAAGCCCCACCTTCAAGCTATACTACAACGACTCGGCGCTGCACGCCATACCACTCCAGCTGAATAGCTGGGCGAACGCGTGGTACCACGCGATGACGAACGACACATCCTGGAGAATTGATGTAACGTCGCGATCGTTGCCGAAAGTCAACCCCACGATTGAATTTTCTGGACGAGTTTTTAACGCCATTCGACTGATTGGTCTTGCGTTCTGTATGCTCAGTGGGATGTTCGGGTATGAGATTTGTGAGGACAGAGTTGTGAGTATTAAAAATTTTAATTAATTATTACATGCATAAATATAAGTACAGTGAGTACTTAGTAAAACGGACCCTACAGGCAGCCTCCTTTTAAAATTTTGATGTGCTGTGAGCACAGCATACTGGTAATAAAGCGGCCAATACATGTGCAATATTATTGCACAAATATGGGGCTCAAATGGGGGAGATGTGCTTCTGGTTTCATGGGTAGAAGAAAGATTGACAATAATATTGCCCTTTTGATCCAGAATTGTGCAATAATATTGCACGTGTATGGGCCGCTTAACACGGTCAAATTCTGGCTGTTGTTGGAGTGCATGAAAGAGACTTTGCTGAAAAAAGACCTGAGCCCATAAAACCTTGCTAGTAATTGGTTGCTAAAGGTACTGTCACAATGAAATAGTTCTCAAAACGTCACATCATGTCCTAAAAAATCGTAAAATGGGCTAGAACATGTGAACATTGGCCAAATCTCAAAGTTCTGGAGTACCCTTCCCGTCCAAGCCCGTCCGTGAAGGACGTAAAAAGACTGTAAAATGTTGCCGCTACGTCCACTCCGTTCGCAGACAGTTTGAGCCCGTTTGGCAACATTTTCAAGAACATACAGTACTGAGTAGCTCAGTGTGATGGGGCATACATGTAATTGTGTACTTCTACAGACTGGGTACTAATAGTGAGTAGCTGAGCCCAGCAAGAATTTCTGCATTTGATCTTGAATTATACATGTAAATAAAATCCGATTTCCTAATTCACTTGTTTTTGCTCCGTAGGTCAAATGCCGCTCACAGTTGAAGATCGCAGGAGTGACAGTCGCTATGTACTGGACGACAACGTTCGTATGGCACGGCATACAATGCTTCCTCGGGACACTCATTTGCATGATTCCTCTGTTTGCCGTCAACGTTTCCGAGTTCAGCTACGCTAGCGCCATCGCCTTGATCATCATACTCATCATCCTCTACGTCCCCGTTAATCTCCTCTTTTGCTACGTGATCTCGTTTGCGTTTAAAACTCCAGAAACCGTCGGCAACGTGCAGGGATGGGGCGTGTCATTGGTAAGTTGAAGTAGACATTGTCGGGAAATGTCCGCTCTCTCTGAAGGAATGGGCTCACAACTTTCTCAAATCCGACCGAGTAAATCACGTTCAAATAATATGATTATAATATGATTGTAATCTATGATAGGTGTTCTTTTTGAGGATATAGTCAGCTTTTGGTGAAAGTATTTTGAAAGTAGAAAAACTTACCTTTGAAATCTTCAAGCGAGCACCATTTGCGAACTACTCAACGGAAAAACTTGCTGATCACGTCATCAGAATCGGGGTGATCTAAACTACACGTTGCTCAGGGAGATTTTATGAATATTAATGAGGAAACCGGTCGGAAACCAATCAGAAGTTGGTAGGTCGGCGTGACGATTTCCTGAAGTGGCCGTCAGCGCAGACCGGAAGAAATCGGGACGCCTGCTCACACTTCTGCTCGTTGGTATTTAGCA
This sequence comes from Notospermus geniculatus, assembly GCA_002633025.1. NCBI lineage: Eukaryota > Metazoa > Nemertea > Pilidiophora > Heteronemertea > Lineidae > Notospermus > Notospermus geniculatus. The sequence goes on from NMRB01002360.1 coordinate 71,379, forward strand.
AGTTCTGAACGGATTTCAATACAACAAATTGCAAACGAAAGCAGAGATCAGCAGCTTTTTTATGGTGTTTGTTTCATCACAATCCATCAATCCTATGCTGAGAATGAATTTTTTTAATATCGGAAGGCTGACCGTGACGTCGTTTTCGCGAGTTTTTCTGGAACGCCTGACATGCCTAGCTTTGGGCATGTTTCTTCGCCCGATTTTTATGAATTTTGTGCACATTTATGAAAATAGGCCTATGGGATGATGCAGGCCTTAATCCACATAGGAACCGCACTGTTGTATCACCCGCACTGGCGATTTTTGGGGCCTTTTCGCGGAAAAAAGTCGCGGGTCTTATGCCGAAAAATACGGTACAGTTTATTAGAAATTCACCTTTGGTGCCCTAAATCTATGTGCACACAGAGTTAGTGTCTGCGCGATCTTAGCCATTGAGCAACCAATTTTTAGCTCACCTGTGGTGAGCTTATACAATGGTTGTGCGTCCGTCGTCCGTCGTCGTCCGTGTTTGCAGATGGGGGCTTAGGAGGTTATTTTCATCTTGAATGGGCTCCTAGGTGGTCATTTTCTCTTAGGTGGTTAACCACCTAAGAAAACTTCTGCATTCGGACGATGACACTGTCACAGTTCTTCATTATTTCACCGAGCATCTTCATATCTTGCATAAACGTGTATTAGAGGGGTACCTTCAAAATTATCGAGTTACGGCCCAATCGGACATCCAATATGGCCACCAGGTGGCGTAACCTGAAAATCTTCCAAGTGCTATAACTCAGGAACGGCACAACCCAGCGTACTCAAACTTGATATTTACCTTCCTCTAGATGACCTTTACAAGCACGTCATATTTCGGCCTGATTAAATTTCCAATATGGCCGCCAGGTGGCGTAACCCGAAAATCATCAAATGTGCTGTAACTCAGGAACGACTTGACCCAGAGCGATCAAATTTGATATGTACCTCGTTCTAGATGACCTTTACAAGCACGTAAAATTTCGGCCTGATTAAGGTTCCAATATGGCCGCCAGGTGGCGTAACCCGAAAATGTTCAAAATTTTGCCTTTAAGTGGCATATTTCGTAAACATGTGAAAAACACGTCTATGGGCATTTGTAAACTGTTTGTGATGAGATGACAAAATTGTGAGTGGTGGTGTATCTGGAATTTGGAATGTTTAGGTACCGTACTCGACTGCTAATGTTCCCAACCCCCAATGTATTTCGATCAAACTCAGCCTCTTCCCACCAGGGGTCAATGAAAGACACAGGAAAAATAACCATGTCACCATTACTTCCTGTCGAAAGCGGGGAGATATGCGATGGGCTCCCCATCGACATTGCTCTAGTTCATGATGTTTTGAGGCGAGACGAAAAAAAATCAGATTGTTTCACGACGTCATGATCGCTGAAACAACCAAATTTTTTTTCGAGTCACGTCATGCGTTCAGAAATGACGTGTGGGACGTCATGACGCTGTCCCGTCAGGTGCTGCGCTCTTTTGGAGTGATAGTCTATTGGTTGCTAAAGGTACTGTCACAATGAAATAGTTCTCAAAACGTCACATCATGTCCTAAAAAATTGTAAAATGGGCTAGAACATGTAAACGTTGGCCAAATCTCAAAGTTCTGGAGCACCCTTCCCGTCCAAGCCCGTCCGTGAAGGTCGTAAAAAGACTGTAAAATGTTGCCACTCCGTTCGCACACAGTTTGAGCCCGTTTGGCAACATTTTCAAGAACGTACGCTACTGAGAACTAGTTCTGTGTGATGGGGCCATACATACATGTAATTGTGTACTTCTACAGACTGAGTAGCTGAGCGCAGCAAGAATTTCTGCATTTGAACTTGAATTCTACATGTAAATACAAATAGTCGCTATGTACTGGACGACAACGTTTGTATGGCACGGCATACAATGCTTCATCGGGACACTCATTTGTATGATTCCGCTGTTTGCCGTCAATGTTTCCGAGTTCAGCTACGCTAGCGCCATCGCTTTGATTATCATACTCATCATCCTCTACGTCCCTGTTAATCTCCTCTTTTGCTACGTGGTCTCGTTTGCGTTTAAAACCCCAGAAACTGTCGGCAGTGTGCAGGGATGGGGCGTGTCATTGGTAAGTTGAAGTAGACATTGTCGTAGCAGGAAATCCCATGAGGCCAATAGAGAGCTTGCAGTGGCTCATTGTGACGTCACTTTTGGCCGGCGGTCCACCATGCTGACGTCGACAACAAAATGCGCCATCACGTCATGGTTGGAGTCTCACAAACTCCACTTGCACCGATGACAAACTGCATCACATGGTCGACGACGTTGTTTGCCATCCAATATGGCGGATATAGACTGATCACATGATGCGATGAGCTTTCTAAGAAAAAATTTATTTGTACAGTTTATTAGAAATTCACCTTTGGTGCCCTAAATCTATGTGCACACAGAGTTAGTGTCTGCGCGATCTTAGCCATTGAGCAACCAATTTTTGGGGCTTGGACTCTTTTCATTCCTTAATTGCTGACACGTCCTGTTTGGATGGGATACTTCAGATCTACATTTGGGTTTCAGCTCAGTCTTTTCTAGAGTTTCATATTGTGAAGTTCCAGCCTGAAGAAGACCCCGCTTGGGGTCGAAAATCTTTTAGTAACAGTCTGCCGATAAAATCCGACCCAAATCACCACGCAGGCACTTATTCTTCATTTCCTGCATCCTTCTTCATGTTCACACGATGACACAGTTATTTAGAATTGCATGGTCGCAAGCTTTCGCCAATTACAGAGCTACGGTTAAGATAGTGCCGTCACTAAACTCTATGTCAACATACCAGTAGCTTAAGGATTTGGTATAAAACGTTTATTTTTCTCGTTTCAGTATGGCATCCTACCTTATCTAGCGGTGTCACTCATTCCAAATACCACGGCGATGGTAGCGCTTCATTATATCTTCTGCCTCATAATCCCCCCGTATTTAATTATAGGCGGGATGCACTTCATCGTCCGGGTAAGTATACAGGGATACAACAAACCCTCTCTCTCACGTGATAGCCCTGATAGTTGAGTGGTTATCACGTCCGCTCGGCAAGCAGCATGTCCCGGGTTCGAATCCAGCCTGAGCCATATGGTATTTCATCCCTGGCTCTTCATGTCCGTTGCAGCAGTAAGCCGTGGTGCCTTGTACCTTGTTCCTTTGCAAGGTCAAGTAAAAGACCCTATCCAAGTGAGGAACATGAGTAGCTTGAGATCAGTGGCAGATGCAAGGGGGCGTGCCCGGCGGACGCCCCCTCGTTCTGCCGCCAAGCAGCAAAACTTTTTCCTTTAGAACCTGATTTTCAGTAAAAAGAAAGTTCAATTTGTCCTGCCCAGGTGAGGGATGCACTTCATCGTCCGGGTAAGTATACAGGGATACAACAAACCCTCTCTCTCACGTGATAGCCCTGATAGTTGAGTGGTTATCACGTCCGCTCAGCGAGCAGTAGGGCCCTGGTTCGAATCCAGCCCGGGCTGTATGGGATTTCATCCCTGGCTCTTCATGTCCGTCGCTGCAGTAAGCTGTGGTGCCTTGAACCTTGTTCCTTTGCAAGGTCAAGTAAAAGACCCTATCCAAGTGAGGAACATGAGTAGCTTGAGATCAGTGACAGATGCAAGGGGGCATGGACGCCCCCTCGTTCTGCCGCCAAGCAGCAAAAATTTTTCCTTTAGAACCTGATTTTCAGTAAAAAGAAAGTTCAGTTTGGCCCGCCCAGGTGCCAGGAAATCGCGTATCCGGTACTTTTACCAAAACAGTTAGAGGAATTATGCCAGAATGTCCCTCATCGTGAGGTTACTATAAATAGACACCACTCGCATGACTCTGGTGACTGACAGGCAATAAAATCCTCATCACAGCCGTCCTCCTGACCTCAGCTTCAACTGAAACATGTGGCATTGTTTTAGTTTTGTTTATGTTACTGAGGTTCACTTGCCTGTACATGTGTAGAAGAAGCCCAATTACACAGTCACTGACAGTGTACTTTTACATCCAGTCTACAGCTTTGATTTCTGAATGTTTGAATGAAAATACAGTTTACACAACTACATGTATAGGCCTTGCTGAAAGAGTAAGGATATTTCAACAGTCATTTTTTCAACAGTCAACAGTCAGCAGTCAACAGTCATTTTAGGAACCATGACAGTTTTGCTAAATACTTAATAGAATGTGATTCAAACAACAATAAAGACCATATCTGACAGTATAGGTGCTTTTCAGAAGATTATTCTGGTGCCCTGAACATTTTTTACTAATGGCAAAACGACAGAAAGGAAGTTCGGAGTTGAGGAAGTGGCTGCTCTTATGGTGTCCTGTAAGGGCAAAGTACATGACGTGTAGGCCTATACAAGGGGGGAGTCACATCAGAGGCATGACAGACACAGATTGATGAATACTATTTTTCACCTATACATGACCTGCCCTCAATTCCTTATCAAAGATCCAGGATTGCCTGTCTCAGAAAGTGTGCCATTTACATGAATAGTAATATTCAGAGATCTTTTTTCCAACTCTTCCTTTTATTTCTTTGCTTCTGATGTTGGGTGCCACCATATAGGCCTATTTCACAAAAATGACTGTTGACTGTTGACTGCTGACTGTCAAAAAATGACTGTCGAAATATCCTTACTCTGCTGAAACAGTGTTAAAATAGTCAACAGCTAGAGTAGGCTGCAGTGCAGATCCATTTTCTTGGGTTAGGCCTACGGCCTACTTTTTTACCTCTTTTTGCCAACATCATTGCCCCAGAGGAGGACCCTCAAATAATAATATTTTTTGTGCCATTTTTAAGGGGTTTAGAAAGTTTAGTGTGTCCTGTTACTTCGTCTGGCTAAAAAAAATCCCGATATACATTAATTTTTTGTAATCAGTTCAAAAATGAAATTCAATTTCCTGAAACACCAGCGGTTGGAAGGCTTTTTTTTATTTTAGGAAGGGTGCAAGAGAGGGGTATAAAAGGGTTACCCCAACAAAATGAATCTGTAGGCCTATTGCTGGTCAATGGACATCGCCAAGATCCCCCTCCCCCCAACACACGTATCAACATGAGATAAACTGTGCTACAACATTTTGACCCTGCATGAATAGGCCTGCGAACAGCATGACTTGTAATTTCCTTATTTCTTGGCCGATTTTTATGATTCAAAAACTGAATCCTACATTGTGAGACCTTGAAAAACCTATGAGCTGGTTATTTCTAGCATAAAACTTAAAATCACAAAGTTTGGAATATTCATGAAATCGCCCAGTCAAATGACCTAAATATCTTTGATGGTGAAATATAGAGAATCATGTTTATCAACAACTGTAATTAAAATCATGAACTGCACATTTTCACTGCTGATGGTCATTAATCATGAGTGTGCTAGCTGTCAGTTGAGCTGAAATTCCTAGAAACCTCTGGTGGAAAGGAACGCCCCCAAATCAAGGAATCTTGGCATAATTCCTCTAACTGAAAAATATTTCCAGGCGAGACTCGACCACCGGAGCTTTGTGCGTTCAGCACTAGTCCATTTTCAGTCGATATGAGCTTTGGCCATTCCATGCCCCTCCCCCGTTCAGGAACTCCTGATCTGCCACTGGAGATGGCCTCTTCCGTACTTACCAGGGCCAATAATGCTATGGCTTCGGCCCTGACGGAAAAATCTAATACAAGTAGAAATAGATGAAGAATGGGTCGGACTCGGGATCGAACCTGCAACCTCAGAGGTGACAGGCGATGATGTTTGCACTACACCACTCTGACAGCTCCTTTGTACCTTCAGCTGGCGTGCTCCCGTTTGAAGACATGTTGTTATTTTTCAGGTTTACACCACGGCCCTCATCAACGGCGCGGTCGATCAGATCTCACAACTGGACTATTGGCGTTTTGAAAACCATGTGATCGGAACTGTGTTAATTGTAAGTAATGTCTTTGATTGAAACAACATTTGTGACCCGCTCCACCAAAAGCAGGCAACCTCATCCCCAGGATCTAACTCGAAATTTCTTCTGCTTTTGCCTTGGGACGAGGTCATTTTCGGCTTCGGTCGTTAGACCCTGGATTCACTTCCAAGATTCTTGGCACCTCATCCCCAACGCTTATTTCAACCTGTGTTACAGTAAATGATTGTAAAAAAATATATTTTCATGAAACTGTATTATGAACACTTATGTCTATTATCAGAAAGAATAATGTTTGCTATGATATGAGAAATAAAATAAAATCAACCATATTTTTTTCCATTTTCCTGGGTATTTCAAATTTCAAATTGGGTATGACGTCACGCCGATAGCCACTCACAGCCGAGGTGTTTGGTTCTGAAGCCAGGGCTTAACAAGCCAATGTTAAGCCCTGGGAACGAGGTTGCAAAAGCATGCACTTGTCGCGAGTGATAATTGGTTGCCAGTTTACTCAAAAATTATCACTGCTGTCCACTACTGTTGTAAACCTGTACCTGGGTGACGTGTGTGGCGGTTTAGGAAAACCCGTCAGATGTCGCTGAATGATCAACAAGGGCTGTCAGATTGCCTGTACATTGATCTGCTAGGCCTAGCTACTGTTTACCCGTTATGTAGTACATTTCAGCTATTGAAATGTACAGGTTCACCAAGGCCATTAACACGTTCCTCAAATGCGACATCTTTATATTTGTGACAGGCGCGGATCCAGGGGGAGCACACCCGGCCGTGCCCCCTCTATTTTGTGGAAAATCTTTAAAATTGGCCGGGAAATTTCGAAATTTTGAAAAGATGTTAAAATTTGACCGAGTTTTTCCACGATGTGTGCGGGCTGTGCCCCCTCTTTTCCATGATTCTGAATCCGCTCCTGTGTGACCTGTCACGGCAAAACCAGTGCTACCGGAAAGTTGCACCGAAGTTGAGATTGAGTCCAACGTTTTGTCAATTTCAGTAGGCCAAGGCTTACACTCTTATCTTTTGTAAAATCTGAGGGCCGTATTCATAAAGGGTGTTTAAGACTTAGACGTGTGTAACTTCGTCAAATGCATGGTGGAAGTGTGTGCATTTAGTGAAGTTACACGCGTCTAAGTCTTAAACACCCTTTATGAATACGGCCCCGACAGGTTTTCCGCCAGGATTGTCAAGGAGGGGGAGAGAAAAAAAAATTTCAAACAAAAATTTTTGTTCGAAAAAAATTTTTTTTCAAAAAATTTTTTGGGTTTTTTTTTGGTTAAAAATGGCCTCCAGAGTCATTTTTTACACTCCAAAATGCAAAATTAGTCTTCCTTCTGCATGAAAATTGCATTTGAAATGTCACAAATTAAAGAAAAACACTACTGAAGTGAAAATAGTGATATTTGAAAAAGGTTAGTCTGCAAACATGAGGGGGGGATATCCCCTCCTTGAAATTTTTGAGGAGGGGATTCATCCCCCCATCCCCCCTCTGGCGGAAACACTGCCCGAGTGATGACATTTCTTCCTTTATCTCCTGGAGTTATTTTGGTTCATCCTGGTTCATATCTTGTGCGACTTTTACGGGTTTTGCTGTGATGGGTCACTTTTCAGCTATTGTTTTGTAAGGCCTTTAACCCTTTCCTTACATTTTGTGACATTAGTTTCTCCGTTCCCCATTCAATGAGGACATCGCCACTTCTCCACGGAAAGATGTCGCTGCGACTGTATCAGGCCTTTCCATTGTCTTCAGGACGTCATCTCCGTGGCAAAACGTGGTGCGAGTATGAAGCCACAACGTCACGGCAGTGTGACGTTGACGTTCCGTACAACGTCACAGTGGAAAAGTGGATACGGTCGCAGCGCCACCCCGATGATAGAAACAAAATGGATACAACCCCATTCTTTTCTCTCCATTTTCAGTCCATATTCCACCTGATTTTCCTCTCCATAATCTTGGTGATTCTCGACGTGAGGAGCACGGGTGGGAAAGTCCGAGACGTTTTCTGCGGCAAGAAAAAAAGACCGCCAATTGTGTTNTGGACCCTGCCCACCTATTTTGCCGCTGTGCATGCCATTTCATAACTTTCAAATGGAGACGAATCTGCGCCATCACATGATGGCTCTAGTTTTCATTTTTTTTTCACGGACCGTATTTATCACTTGCGTGTACTCATATTCGCGACAGGAAATTTTCGCGACTCATACACTCTCGCACGTGAAATTTCCTGCACGTGAAATTTTCCTGCTTTACAGTAATGTGTACTGCCCTTCCTTGGGGTTGTAAAAAGTTGTGTATTTTAGGAAAAATCTGAGTTGCATCCCTGGACTAGGGTAATAATGTGGTTCCAAAGGTTGGTCCGGAGCTTCCTCTCATTGGGTGTAATCAACTGACATAGGAAATCCATTCGTGAGGGCACCTAGTAACAGAGGAACTCCTTTACCTAGTAACAGAGGAACTCCTTTACAAAGGAAATGAATGAGGTCGATTCTGGAATCAATTTGGTATGAGGCGTCCTTAGTGAGGATTTCCTGTGACGAAAGGTGACTTCACGAAAAGGCCCCTTAGGCCTAAAATAAAGGAACGTTCTAAAATACGGGCTATAGACTGTATTACCATGGAAATTCTCTTTGTTTCAGGTTTTATGACAGCAAAAGGTGAACTTGTACGATCCATCCTCTTCCCCAAACCTCTAGACTTCCGATTTTACCAGGACACCATCAAGTTTGTTATTTTCCTTGCCTGCATTGCTGGAATTGGTTTCGTTTTCACAGTGATTCTGATGGTATGTACCGGTAACCAAAATGATGTACTATTATGTCATCACGAAATCCGGGGAACCCCGAAAACACCCAAGGATCGCAGTTTGCGTAAGGCATAATAGTACGCCTTGCAAGGAAATGGCGCATCACAGTGCGTAGGACGTTATATCATGTCCGGAACCTTATGTGTCAAATACTTTTTGGGGGCAAATTTTTTTAAAGAAAAAAAATGAACTAAAAAAATTACACAGTTAAGGGGTTAACAGTGTGGTCATTTTAATCATCTCCTTAATTTTCAGACATCTCGTGGCTTAGACGCGTGGCACATCATACGCAGATCTCTCGACGTCGTCACGATTGCAGTGAACCCAGCGCTTCCAGCCGCCATGACAGTTGGTGTCGTGTTTGCCATAAGTTTACTGCATCAGCCCAAGTCACATCAACATCTGTGGGACGGTCAATATTGTCTGTTTTGATAAGGTAGTGATCTTTATTATTATCTCTCCCCGCTTTTCTAAAAAAAGTCGGGGAGATATTTTTTTACCCTCTTCTGTCAGTCTGGTTGTCTGGCTGTTCGTCCGCCCGAAAGTGATATCTCCTCCTAGACCGTTCAACGGAGGAGCTTGAAACTTTGGTATATATGTGCCCCTCCACCACAAAACCAGTCAGAAGTCGCATGGAAAATGAGCCTAAATGTACTGAGATGGCACCAGGGGATAAAGAAATAGAATCACTCAGACTTCACAATAGACAGACAATATTGAAATTGATGGATAATTCGGTCCCAACCTGCCAACCTCAGAGCGACTTCCGACTGGTTTTGTGGTGGAGGGTCACATATTAGGTACTCATTCACTAATGTGCACAACACTCTTGGAATTTCTATCCAACTCCCTGTCTTTCCACCAGGGGGCTATATGTGAAAAACACATTTATGGTCATTACTCCTAAATTGTGATAAAGTGATGAAATTTTGTGTGATGGTCTCTCCCTAACAGCTTCATAATATATCATGGGTTTTGACCTTGACTTACTTTCAAGGTCATAGGGGTCAAACTTTCATAAAAACCATGAGAAACATGGGGAAAACACATTCATGGGCATTATTCCTTGCCTAATTGTGATGTAGGTACAAAACTGTGTGTGGTGGTGTATCTGTAACAGCTTCAAAACATATCACATACATTTTGACCTTGACAGACCGGACACACAGACAGACAGACAGACACACACACACACACACACACAGACACCACGACCAAAAACAATATGGTTCCCGATCTGATTGATCAGGAACCATAACAAGGAAAGGGTTAACGATCTTAAGGCCCGTTTACACATGCAACTTTTCATATGCAACTTCATGCAACTTGTTGCATAAACCTGATGAGACCAACAATTTCATCAAAGTTGCATTGTGTAAACGGGCATGCAACTTGTTGCAACTACCTTTAGCATCCAGATCCTATTTTCTGGTGAAGTTGCAACAAGTTGCACATCGCTGGCCAATGAGAATACAGCAAAAAATCATGTGACGTCTACTAAAGCCAAAATGGCTGCTGAACAAAGGATTCCCGCCAAAATTCCTGCAACTTGTTGCGAACTTCTGCAACTTATCGCGCTGGATGTTGCAATGTGTAAACGTCACAGGTAGACTGCAACAAGTTGCAGGTTGCAGCAACTTGCAACTTGGTGCAACCTAGTGTAAACTGCCCTTTACATGTACAACACAGTAGCTGAAATATACATGTACATCTCTGTAGGTTGACAAGATCTAGTGAGCAGCAGTGATAATACATGTAGTAAATTGATGACCAGTTACTTTTCTTAGGTCGGGTCACATATGCCAAGACTGTAATACCCAATACTCCTGAGATAAAAACCAGTGTGTTGGTGATGCAGCAGGGATGCCTATGGTTAGGAAAGGATTAGCACATTCTCAGACCTTTGCTGGTGAAACTGGGTCATTCTCCCACAGCAGGGATTGCTTTATCAGTTCAAAGTGGATGAAGAGGAGCGAGGTACAAACCCTGCTGTTGGAGATTGTTGCACAGGTGGTGGACTTCAAAAATGTTGGTTTAACATATTATTCATAGATAATTTAGAGATACCAAATGTATAAGAATTTAGTCTATACACAAAGATGCTAGATTATGATTAAACTGTGAGAGTTTGATGTCTCTCTCTCCTACGGTTTTGGTGAGAAAGATGTGTATGTGAAGTAGGTCAAACCGAATATATCATCAACTGTTGAAGAAAGTGATAGGGCCCTCCACTATTTTTGTGTCTGTAACTCTACAATCATCCTATGAAGTTTTTGTGGACCTGGGCAACACTGCGAGTGCCAGGGCTCTCTCAGTGTACTCGGTTTTTGGACCTTGAGTGTTTGCCCCAGGTCAAAATTGCAAAAAAGAGCAGTGACTGGTATCAGAGTGGTTTATGCAGCCCTTTGGTATCATGTTTTTAGCTCACTGGGGTGAGCTATTACGATGGTGCAGCGTCCGTCGTCGTCGTCGTTGTCCGTTAGCAGGGCACGTTTCGTAACCGCTGGAGCTATTGATCTGAAGCTTGGTACATATATACCCCTAGGTCAGATGACCCAC
>NMRB01002360.1:83566-103767 GCA_002633025.1 Notospermus geniculatus
TGGCATAACCCAAAAATCATCAGTCTTTTCTGGGAATGACTTGACCCAGATTGCTCATAACTGATATGTACCTCCCTCTGTCATTAGACTATAATGTCCAACCCAGTGAGCACATGGTCCATGGACCATTTCATTTGATTCAAAGTTCTTTGACTGAAATTCGTGACCTAGTCAGCAAAACCTGGCCAAAAGTCGCTGAACAATGTAGAGAGTGTCGTCGCAATGACAAAACAGTGGTCTGTTTGCGGTGAATAAAGCCTTGTCGATTGTGCAACAAATGGCAGGTATGATCAAGGCCTATGTCACTCCCCAGTGACTATGAGAGGGTTTTCTCAGAGACGGTCACATTTATTGGAGAAGTTTGGGTTTCCCGTCCGAGAAAATTTCCGCTTAAAAATACTGAAAAACTTGCGTATGACGTCACTACGTTTGACGTAGTTTTTGACGTTCTCGTAAACGAAGACGCCGTTTTTGCTCTGGTTCCCGACGTTGGTTCTGAGAAAGAATTTTCATGACGAAACTTGAGAGAAGACATGTTTAACACGTAAAAGGTAATAATTTAATCCGCTCTAACCCCTGTAGAAACATCTTCGATAATCGAAGGCCAATCTGCTCTCCACTGCGCTACATCGCACATAACCCTTCGAGAAATAGACCAGTCGGCGGCGTATCTTGGCACCATGCCAACTTTACCGGTCGACCAATCATACGACACTTTATATCGGGTCTTCGGCTACAACTCTTTGTACCACGATTCAAATTTTACAACACCGATTCTGATTGGCCTCTTCTTCTCGAGGCGGCAGATACGCCGTGGACCGGCCAATTTCTCGAAGGGTGATGTGCGGTGTAACGTAGTGTGAGCAGATCGGCCTTCGATCATCGAAGATGTGTAGAAATGGTTTTGACACACCTAGGTGCCTAAACGTGCAAATATGATGCATTTTGCACACAAATCATGGTGCGAGGAGGAGTTACACACGAGGTACATGACGTTGTGACAAATGAATTCGTTGACCGAAATTTTGCAAAATTATCATCGTATCATGAAATCTTGGGACCCTGGAGCGTTGACACCTAAACTTCCCGTTATTGGGGTGGAACCGAGAAACCCAAATGGACACACGAGTCACACCAAGAACCATTCGACGCCGGGAAAATTCTCGACTGAGATTTTCTCGGACGAAAAACCCAACTTCTCTATTGTCTGAAGTTAAAAGCAACGTTTTTGTCTCATTATTCCTGTAGAAAAATGTACAGGTCACTTTTTCATCAACAGTTTAAATGACGTCAATGACATCGCGACGGGTCGATCGATCGCAGAGCCAGCGCGTAGCAAAGTTTGTCACGCGGGTATCTCATTCATGTCGGGGAAAACATCAATTTCTAGTATTATCATATGATATTCAGTTGATATCAGTGATTTATTAACCCCTTCAGTGACAGATTTTGCAGAGCCTCATTTCAATTCACATTGACGTTCTCAATTTTCAGACTGGTACCCTGACTGAAGACGGCCTTGATATGTGGGGTGTTGTGCCTGTGGAAAAACGAAAGTAAGATATACATGTAGTCCATTTCTGATACCAAGGATGTTGAAGCCTGTCCTTTATCAAATGGGTATCCTGACTACAGAAGCTGGTGGGATTCCTGAAGTGTCTGGCCTGTTACCTTTCAGTAGGATTTTCAGTGATGAATACATGTATTTCAGTCCATTTTCACTTAGGCCCATATGCACCACTGCATCTTAAGCCGAAATTGAGCTGAAGCAAAACTTTAAGTTGGAACTAACCTTGAACTCAGTATGCACCAACTGAAGCTAAGCTTCATGTCTGGCTTAAACCCCGCAGTTAAAGGAGCACGGTATTGGATCTATGCGTTATTTGACTGCCGATGTAGAGGGAGTCACCTAGCGGCAGTAAGACGAACTACAAAAATGCATTACAAAAATCGGGTCAATTCGCCGACAACGTAGTTAGTCCCTGGGATGGAGAGTGGCGTGGTGGCGCCGGCTGTCGAGAAAAAGTGGCAATACCGTGGTCCTTTAAGATAAAACTTAGCCTAAACTAGTGCATATGGGCTTTAGTGTAAATTGTCCAGATTATATTTCCTGACTCTACTCTTGAGTTGAGTGACATGCTTCAGTGTGTTGTTGGAGTGCCTTTTGAGTTGAGTGACATGCTTCAGTGTGTTGTTGGAGTGCCTTTTGAGTTGAGTGACATGCTTCAGTGTGTTGTTGGAGTGCCTTTTGGTGTCCAAGTTCTGCCAGAAGCAGCCAAATATGCACCACATAAAAGAAGTACTTCAGTAGTAACATATTTTCCAGGTTTTTACCAGCCCAGCAAGATATTACACTGCTGCCAATGAACCACTTTCTCTACACCATGGCCTGTTGTCACTCGCTGACCATAATAGACGGGGAGTTGTGCGGGGATCCCCTCGATTTAAAGATGGTGGAATCGACGAACTGGGAGGTGGAGGAACCGCGTGAAGATACTGCCAAGTTTGACGTGATCATGCCAACGGTGGTGAGACCAAAGCGGCCCGATCTGATACGGAGTACGGATTCTATTGATAATGAGGTAGGGTTATAAGGCCTGTTGACATAATTGTCTTCGTCCCTAGGACTGGGATCGTGCAGAGGGAAACCCACATGGCGGTTTATCCCGACAGGTCAGCGCTGCGAGCAGTTGTACCGAAGTGACATCATCACAGGGACTTGAAACGATGTAAACCCTCATTAGGGTTGTTACCCTCACTCATACAGGGTTAGGGTCGGAGTTAAATAGGTGGGTTTTGATCCACCAAGGGTTTAACCCTAACCCTGTATGAGTGAGGGTTACAACCCTAATGGCGGGTTGACATTGTTTCAAGTCCCTGTGGACGCCAGTGACGTCATTTTAGGTGTTGACGTTGCATCACGAAAAAAGTTCCTCTACATTTTTCTACAGGAATAATGACACAAAAACATTGCTTTTATCGCCATCTTATCTCTTCATTTTAAGAAAAACAGGAATGAGGTTAAAAGAAAATTTCATCTGCTTCACGATGATGTAAGTTTTACTGTCACAGGCGATAAACACAGATGGTTTATTTTCATGCCAGAAATAAATGGAAATAACGTCAGAAAAAAGCGGCACGTTGTGACGTTAGTTCTGCGTGTTTTCCATTGATGTCCAATATCATCAATGTAATCAACCTTTCATCCTTGGAATTTCAGACACCTCCATTAGAAATCGGAATCGTACGGCAGTTCACGTTTTCATCTAGTCTCCAGCGTATGTCTGTCATCGTTCGAATCCTCGGCGATGATCATTACAATCTCTATACCAAAGGGGCACCAGAGACAATCGCATCATTAAGCAAACCAGAGACAGGTAAGACCATCGTGTTTTGATATTTTGTACAGATTTTCCGCTGTACAGTGGAACCTCTCTATTAAGGACACCTTCAGGACTGACAAATGCTGTCCTTAATTGAGAGGTGTCCTGATTATAGAGGTTGAAATGAATAGAAATGACCATTTGGGGATTGAACATTGCTGTCCTGATTAATAGAGAGGTGTCCGTTAAGGGAGGTAGTACATTTGAGCTATTGAAATGTGCAGGTTCACCAAGGCTTTAACACTTTCCTCAAACACGACACCCACCAGGTTTTCCTAGACCGCCTCAGTGTAAGGAAATGACGGGGTGTTAAGGAGAGGTTGTCACATCGTTCACGAGGCAAAAGGTCAGACCACCATGGATTTAACAAAGAAACGGCGTCATGACGTCACTTCATGCAACACTCATGGGCCCTGAAATCGTTTCGTGATTCATAATTCGTAACGATGCGGAAACTCCCTATTGACTTGTAGACTCGTCAAATGAAAAGTTTGAGTACCCACTAATTCTCATGGCGATTTTGTTTTCAGTACCTGCCAATTTCCATGAGGAACTAATGCGCTACACTCAACAAGGCTATCGCGTGATAGCTTTAGCGTGGAAATCTCTTAGACTCAGCTACGCGAAAGCCCAGAGGATTGAGCGAAAGGACGTCGAGAATGATTTGAATTTCCTTGGGTTGTTGGTCATGGAGAATCGCCTCAAGCCAGAGACGACACCTATTATCAGATTACTTAATGAGGCGAATATACGGACAGTTATGGTGACAGGTAAGGGAGGTTTGTTGGATGGCAGATGTAACACATTGAATGAGACTTGTTGGCCAGCAGATGTAACACATTGAATGAGACTTGTTGGCCTGCAGATGTAACACATTGAATGGGATTTATTCGACAGCAGATGTAACACATTGAGTAACGACTAATTTTTGATTACCACTTGCAGGCGACAACATTCTGACTGCTGTTAGCGTGGCCGTTGATTGTGAAATGGTCAGCAAGCAAGAGCCCTTCATCGTGGTCAATGTGCTGCCACCTAGTGGTGACAATCCTGCGCAGATCGAATACGTGTACGCTGATGACAACAAGAGGGTTAATATGGATGATCTGAATGCTGAAACGAGCAAGGTTTGTTTGTTAGTTTATAACTATCTTCCCACTTGGCACCGAATTTGGAAATTTCCGATTGAAAAGTCAACAAGATTAAGGCCGTTTGCAAATTTGATCGATGTAATGTCACGCACCTGTTAGTGTGCACTCATGTTTCGGACTTTTGAATGTTATATAATCCAGTTGCTCCATTTAAGCTGGCCGAGAATTACTAATTTGGTCTGTTTACCCAGCAAGTCGCACGGGAGATTCCCAGCGGGGAATCTCTGAATTACGTCCGTCAGTATTTACGCCAGTATTTAGGTCCGTCGCATGCGACAGTAAGCTGTGGTGCCTTGTACCTTGTTTATGCAAGGGCAAGTAAAAGACCCCATCCAAGTGAAGAACATGAGTAGGTTGAGATGGCCTCATCCGTACTCACCAGGGCCAATAATGCTATGGCGTTGGCATTGACGAAAAAATCAAACACAAATACAAAAAAATTTCCCAAATTGGACAGCTAATGCCGTCTATTGGTGATACTTTGAGACTCGCATCAAGTGGAGCAGTTTCTGAGTAGGGGTAACGTAGTGGGTAGCAGTTTGAAATTGCAAAGGGAGTTAGGACAGTTATACAATTGTTACTATTCTTTTTCAGGATGCTCTGATCATACCGATGTCTCCAACAAAACCGAAGTACCACTTTGCCATCACCGGGAAGTCATGGGCGAATATAAGACAGTATTTCCCTGATCTGATTCCTAAGGTATGCGAAATGAAAGAATCTAAATGACCCTCCTACTTCCAAGGGCAAGTTTGTCAAAAATGAAAAAGCCTAGATATTGTAAAGTGAAATATTTTCACATCCTAAATGTTTGCGAATGGCCTAAAAATCCTACATTCGCGGGGAGAAATATTTGTGGTAAAGGGCCTTATAAAAGTATCCCACGGGGAAATAAATTCACGATTGTCACACCCAAATTCACATTGCGTATGGTGGGTATCAACGGTAATTTGCATTCGCAGAGAATAAAATATAGCGAGTGACGCAGCAAATTGCGATTTTCATGATAATTTTTCCCAGCGAACACACAGTGCATCCTCGCTCTAATACGAACCTCGATTTTACGAACTCACGAATATTACGAACCCACGAATATTACGAACCCACGAATATTACGAACCCAACGTCTGGCTCCCAAAATTTCATGACATTTATGTAAATCGTCGCTATTACGAACTCCGCGTTAGTTCGAACTTAACCCTTGGACCCCGAACGGTTCGTACAA
Organism: Notospermus geniculatus; assembly: GCA_002633025.1. Taxonomy (NCBI): domain Eukaryota; kingdom Metazoa; phylum Nemertea; class Pilidiophora; order Heteronemertea; family Lineidae; genus Notospermus; species Notospermus geniculatus. Next base: position 89,326 of record NMRB01002360.1, read on the forward strand.
TAGCGAGGTGAACTGTATTTCGCTTTAGGTATGAAAGTCTGAAAGGCACCTGAAACCCCTCACATACATGTACACTCATCCCAAAAAATAAATGGACAGTGGTTTTTTAACTCTGTACAGGAAGTGATGCATAATTTTGGGTTCTAGCTCAGATATATGGCCCTTCAACATCTCTTGTATATGTCCAAGAGCAAATTTTAAGGAAAAAATTAAAATATCGTGAAATTATCACTGTTTCAAAATATCATTGAAAATGAGATTTTTGAAATCTTGAAGTTTTTCATAAAAAACAAATTTATCATGAATCTATGAAGAGTTCTAAGACTCATGGTGAAGAAATTACTGAAAAATATTTGCCCTATTCTGTGTTATTCAAGGAATTATCCATGAAAAACGGGACACTTTTCAACACAATTTAAAGAAAAAGTTTAATTTCTCTGTGACCGATGGTAATATAGTTACCGAATCTTGGTCAGTCTTAATCTTTTAGCGAAGGTTAACACCTCAACCCAAAATTTCGTGAAAAATCTCAAATTTCAGATTTTTGATATTTTCGATAATCTCAAATATCATCAAAGTAAGGCAAGATTTTCAAACACTTTCTTCACCATATTTCTTAGAATTTTCCATAGATTACTTGAAAAGTCATTTCTGGTAAAAAATGTTAAGATTTCAAAAATATCAATCTTGATGATATTTTAAAATAGTGATATTTTCATGATAATTAATTTTTTCCATGAAATTTCCTCTCTGACATACAGAGGAGATGTTCAAGGGCCAGGTATCAAAGCTGCAACCCCATCGTGTGCATACCTCAGCAACAGAAGAAAAAAACTTTTGTCCATTTATTTTTTGGGATGAGTGTACATGTAGGGAGGCTATCAATCGGAAAGGTCTTGGTGATTACAGATTCTTATTGGCTCATTCCAGCTTGTCGTGCGAGGCACAGTATTTGCTCGCATGTCTCCCGAACAGAAAGCCCAGCTCATCGAGAGCCTCCAGGAAGTTGGCTACTACGTTGGCATGTGTGGTGACGGGGCGAACGATTGTGGTGCGTTGCGTACCGCTCATGCTGGGATATCGCTGTCCGAGGCGGAGGCATCGTTGGCGTCGCCGTTCACGAGTAAAGAAGCGAATATAAGGTGTATTCCTAATGTCATCAGGTAGGCTTCGCAGACCCTCGATGCTGACGTTATCCTCTGTATCTTCCTTCATTGTAAGTGGCCTCAAACACCTTCTGGCCCTTAGAGCATCATCAGAGTCATCCACTGAGTAAAGTACTTGACTTTTTTCCTGACAGGGCGATGCTGTGAGCACAAGACCCATAAAGCACTGAACCATATAGAGCCCTAAACTGCCCTCCCGTGAGCCACCTAGAAGACCACGCCCACTTTTTGACAAAATTCCCCATCACCTCTAATGTAGAAATCAAAATCATCAATTACTGCCCCCAGCCTCACAAACTGCCATGTCGCCAGATGCCGATACCACCATAAACCGCCTTGACTCCACGACTGTTAGAAGTCAATGCATGTAGTGGAAAAGGTCCGGAACGAAATTTGATTGGTTGGTGCCCTATTTGGAATATAATAGGAATTCCCTGGCACATTAAGTCATGCACGTCGACATGGTCGAGGCCTACAAAAGGAAACCACAGTATTAACGAGACGTTCGTACAATACAACTATTTGGTTCCTACCAAATATGGCAAACAATGGTTTGAAGACAAAGAAGTTAACATAGGTATTTTGGGCGAAAGGATTTGGTGAAACCTGTGACAGCTATCGGCTATACCACAATGTTTATATGCAGTGGGAATTCCCTTCTCCATGATAACGTTAATATTGTTCGGCGATCTTATTCCAAGATTCAGTAAATTCAGTAAATTGCACCAACTCTCATGCTTCCGAGCTAAACTGCCGGAATTTTAGTGCCGAAGGTTGCATTTTTCTCAGTTGAGTATTATAAAATCAAGATAATGTCAACGTCTTGCAATAGATAAACATGTTTAGAACAATTTGAACCTATTGGTAATCTGAAGTTCGATCTGATGACTTCAAAAAATGCATTTGAAGTGTGATAAATTTACAGTAGAGGCCTCCTGCGCATGCCCAGATTGATTTCTTCCAGTCGTCAATAATATTCTATTGGCTTTGCCGTGGAAGTAGGCGTCGACTACGCCGGTTTGGCTGCGTCACCGTACTATTTTTAGGAGGGCTTTCCCCATGTTGTGGCCGTTCTCCGAAAGGTGACGCCTCTATAGCAAATTCCCTTCCTAACAGTCGTGACTCATAATACAGTGCATTTTGTGGCGGTTCAGGGCGGTGTAAGCTACACAGATGGAAAGTGCAAAAAAATAGGCGGCTCTATTGGGTTAGAATGTGGCAAAAAATCAGTGATGTCGCGTCATGACGTCCTTTTTGCTGTGCGACAGGGACAAAAACTGTGTCTCATGCCTGCAGCACTATGTTGGAAAAACCAGCTTTTACCGTAACCCTCATTTTCTCTCAATACAAAACGTTTCTTCCAGAGAGGGCAGGGCTGCACTAGTGACCTCTTTTGGAGTCTTCAAGTTCCTGGGATGCAGCAGTTTTGTCCAGTTCATCACCGTCATTCTCCTCTATTGGCTCGACCTCAACATGACAGACTTTGAGTTCTTGTTTTGCGATCTCTTGTTGGTGGCTACTCTGAGTATTACATGTAAGTATGACTGCAGCGTGCGTACAAGGTCTTTAAAAGTCTTAAATTTAGCACTTTCATTTTCAAGGCCTTAAAAAGACTTAAATTTAATGATTTCTGTGGGAAGATCTTAAATTTCTTATCAAGGCAGTTGTAAAAAAAAATTTCGATGGGAGATGCCGGGAAATCGTATCTCTTGGCTTCTAAAATCCAATTTTTTCTAGGGGGAGTACCCCCCACCCGAGTACCCACCTTCTTGGCCACATTGATCCCCTATCATTTTTTCCCTTGGGGAAACCCTGCCAGGGATCTGTCCGGGGGCTTCATTTAGAAGAAAATAGGTCTTAAATTTTGCCGATACTTGGTCTTGAAAAGTCTTTAAAAGGTCTTAAATTTGGTGCTCCACAAGCTGTATGCATCCTGTTAAAGCTCCCCTGAAAATTTCAAACATTAAGGACTGCCATTGCTGAATTCAAGGATTGCGTCATGTCACCCGGTTTCAGATCGAGGTTATGATAGAGATTTCGGCAGAAGAGCATAGATCTGCGAATTCGAGAATCGTCTATAGTAACCCAAACTTGTTTTATCCTGTTACAGTTAGTTGGACTCGTTCGTATCCCATTCTCGTCAAGCAACCCCCGACCGCCAAGTTGGCGAGTGCAGGTCCAATTCTCTCCATAGTGTTCCACACGGTCATCATGACGATTGTACAGGTTCAGGCATTCTTCATGCTTCACAATCAACCATGGTGAGTTAGTTCAACTTTTAACCCAGGCAAACATCGCACTTGTGACTGGAAGTAACTGATCTGGGCCCATGTTCCCAAACCGTCGTTAGGTTAACGATGTCGTTAAAACTGGAAAAATGCATAGCGTAACGACATCGTTAACCTTACGACGGCTTCGGGAACATGGGTCCTGATCAGTCGCTGGTGATGTACGCGCTGTGCGCACATCGCAAATTCAGCAACTCAGTAAAACTAGGAGGATCCAATCAGTCGTCATGGCCTGGACGCATACATCGCACTTGCAACTGGCAGCAACTCGGGTAACATCCAGGGCGTTGATACTCGACGAGACTAGTTTCGTTCAGAAAACTGGCACTGATCAGTCACAAGCCCGCGTACATTGCAGTGACTGAACGAAACTGGGTACAACTAGTCGCTAGAAAGTTGAACATGTGCAACTTGCGACGACTGGCAAAATCTTGGTTCAGTTTTACCTAGCTTCCTTGCACCACATGCCTGCAGATACTGTCTTCACTGACAGCCAACCTTTTCCTTTTCTCCGCATGTTCACTATAGCCGCATTTACACTGCCAAAAATCAAGTTAACTCGGACCGGACCGAGTATGGTACGGCAAAAAAGTGGCAGTGTAAACCAGTCCGGACCATAAGTGAACCGTACCGGGACCCACAGAAGGGGGTGGTCTCAGTCCGGACCGAGTACAGTATTCCGGCCAAATGTGCAGTGTAAACTGACGCACGGTAAACTGAACTGAGTCCACTTACCTGGGACAGTATTGAGCATGCGCGCAGTTTGTCCTTGTGTCACTTGCAGGAAAACTCGGCATGATTCCACGCGAGTTTCTTACCTCCACTAAATGGAGGCGAAGTTGACTTCCTATATATACTATCACTGAATGGAGTGCGATGTTTCAGGGACATTGTACGGTGACTCATCGCTGCAGTCTAAACGGTACAAATGAAGTGGACCTGGTCCGGTCCGATCCAAGTACGGTTCACCTCAACTGGACCGAAATCTTTTGCAGTGTAAACACGGCTTATGGGTGCATTCACGTGATGTTCAGTCTATAATCTTTGTCATTCAAGGTTTGTGAAGTTTGTCCCAAAAGAAGAAGATGATGTAACGTGTCATGAGAACACAATGCTCTTCCTCGTCTCTAGCTACCAGTACATCATTTTGGCCGTCATTTTCTCAACGAGTGCCCCGTACAGGAAAACAATCTTCACCAACTGTAAGTACATGCAAAAAAGGGAGTCGGCAGTATACAGGCTTGATGTAACGCTTTCAAGACTTGAGTGTTCATTCACGAGGTGTCCATGGGCGTCACAGTGTACCAGCTCTAGAGTAGCAACTTCATAACTTCAACTGGAACTTGGCTTGTGGTAGATTAAGAAAATGGCGCCCGCCGTGGAGGGGGACAGGCCGAAATGTCACCCCGAGAAAACATTGTTGACCGAGGCCGCCGAGTTCCAGTTGAAGTTATGAAGTTGCTACTCTAGAGCTGGTACACTGTGTACCGTGTATCGTACCGTGTAAATGTACATGTATGTGTCACAACCCGTCTCTGCGGCTGTGCCCGGCAGCGGCGGAATGCGTGAAGACGACAGATCATGGTCAACCACGATTTGAAAAAAAAATCCTTGCTAAAGCTGTGCTAGTCTAGGCCTAAGTGAGTTAAATGACAAAGGAAAGGTGGTAATATTCTTCCAAATGTGACAAAGTATCATTCTGTTAGGCCTACATTGCGTAACAGTACTGTTAAATTTGGCAGTCCACTCTACGTGCCTAGCGCTGCTGCGATCGAACTTGGTTGCCAGGCGCTGACGTCAACACGGGCTGTGCGGACCGGTAGGCCTAGAATTTATGACTGTTGAACATGCTATTCCCTGTATTCCACTCAACCTTTTTCATGTATTCGTGCTAAACATGCTGATACTATGCCAATCGACACCAGAATATGATTTAATCGGAGCTCGATAGCCTAATATGCGACTTCAAATATTCGAAGTGGTCAAGGAAAAAAACGTCCGCCATTTTGGTTTCCGTGAGCGGGGGACATTGTATCTTGAGCGGGAGACATTGAAAAATGTTCACCGCTCACGTGACGCGTCTCGGCCGATCATATTCACGGATTCTCTCTTGAGGTACGATATTGGCTACTGTTGTCAGGATCGGAAACCATTGACATCACTCTGATGTCCTGTTCTTATTTCAGATTGGTTCATGGCAAACCTTCTGTTGGTTACTGCTTTAGACCTCTTCACAACGATCTACCCAACAGATGTCCTTGCCAAGTTCTTAGAGGTGAGTTACATTTCTACAGTCTTTTCAAAATGTAGGTAACCACAGATGTGTGACCTTCCACAGCAAAACCAGGCGCATGACGCTCTTAGCTTGGCAGGTTGAGACCAAATGTTTGTCAGTTTCAATATTGTCTGTCTATTGTGAAATCTGAAACAATCTATTTCTTCCATTCTCTTCTGGTGTCATCTTACTTCGTTGAGGCTCGCCTTCTGAGCGACATGCGACTGGTTTTGCTGTGGAAGGTCACAAACATGTATTTACCTTTGGAGCTAAACGTACCTAACAGATTCCAATAAAACTTTGTCAGGTCTGGAGCATAAATTCCTTGACAGATTTTACAACCTTCGATTCATTCCTTGTTTTAGCTGAAACCGGCACCCTCCATAATGTATCGTCTCATCATCGTCGGTATCGCGATTATCAACCTCTTTGTGAACCTACTTGTACAGGTAAGTTAAGTTTTCCACAAGGTGTACTGTATTTTCCGGCATAAGACCCGCGGCTTTTTAGCTCACCTCTGTGAGGTGAGCTTCTCTCATGGTGTGTCGTCCGTCGTCGTCGTCCGTCGTCGTTAACAGGGGTGGCACGTTTCTAAACTGCTTTGGTTACAAACTTGAAATTTGGTGTACAGGTACCCTATGGTAAAAACTATCTCTGGACCGAAACGTAGCGCTGCTGCTTGTACACTCTGGCCTGTAGGGGGCGCTTTGTGAAAACCTTCTTTCGGCCGTATCTCCTGAACGCTGTTAGCTAGAACCACGAAACTTTTATGGTGGGTTCCTCTGATGAGACTACATCACATAAATCCCGGGTTTTTGATTTGACCTACTTTTCAAGGTCACAGAGGTCAAAGTTCAAAATTCACTGTTTGGTGGCACATTTCATGGCTATTTGAAATAGAGTGTTGTGATTTGGTGTGAAGATATATCTAGGCACCCTGCACAAATGCACCAAATTTCAACCCGATCGGACTTCAAATATGGCCGCCAGGAAGCCATCTTGAAAAATGGACTTTGACCCACATTTTATAAATAGGAGTAGGTAGGATGTTTTAACCTTGTCAAAATATGTATCTAGGTACCATATAAATATATGGTCAATTTCAGTCAGATTCAACGTCAAATATGGCCGCCAGGGAGCCATCTTGAAAAATGGACTTCGACCCACACCTCATAACTAGTAGAAGCTAGGATGCTTTAACCGTGCCTAAATATGTGTCTTGGTACCCTCTACTTAAATGCCAAATTTCGAGTTGATTGGACTTCGACATGGCTGCCAGGCGGCCATCTTGAAAAATTGACTTTGGCCATATCTCATCGGTAGTAAATGTTACGATGTTTCTGCACTAATCCTTCACCACTCAGTGTATCAGCAGGCTAGTCACACTTCATACTCTGTCACAGAGGTGAGCACAATGGCCCTGGCCATTTCATTCCACGAAAAGGCCCCCAAATTTGTGAGTGCGGGTGATACAACGGTGTGGTTCTTACGTGGATTAAGGCCTATAATCGGCCCTATAACCTGTACCAGCACCTGTCTCGTCTGCGGTTATGGGTTTGATTATCAAATGTGACCCGGCACGACAAAATGAGTCGGAATGTCCAAGGTGACACCAACGGTTCGCTGCGGATTTCAGGATTGTCTGCCCATTGTGAAATTTGACTTTGTCGATCTCTGTGGTTGCTGTCTGGTGCCACCCTCGGTCTTCTGTGCGACTTCCGACTCATTTTGTTGTGCCGAGTCACAAATAAAGTTTTCGGCATTCACAGGTTTCTTCCCATGCTCTCGTTTCCTCCCGCTATGAAATTAGAAGGACATGCCACCTTCTTTTCACGAAGATGATATTGATATTTATTCATTTGTTCTATTTTCAGATGTTCCTCTTTGACAACCTGGCCGTGTCAAAATGGATTCATCGTACTTTCATGATGAGGAGAGCAAATAAAGCAATGAGCCGATACCAGTTGGTTGAAACCGAGATCACTGCTGATCCTGATTGGCCACCTGTTAGCGAATCAGCAAACAGCCTGTCTCAGCTTACGAAGCACGAGTTTGTCCCAAATGTGGACAAAAACCGTGCCAGTAATGGTACCATAAGTAACGGGAGTGCTGGTTTCACCGAGGATTCAGTCAATAATTTGGAAACATCAGTGTTGAAAACGTCACCCGCACGGAAATGGCGGAGTCATTCGATGTCTTCTACGCCACAGCACGTGCCGCGGTTAAACGCCGCCGCCGATGTCTCCCGGGCAACGGCAAGACATGCAAGTTTGATCCAGGGCGATGATCTGGAACAAACGTCACCAAAATCTCCCTATCAGCTCGTGCTAAAGGACGAACAATTTGAGAACAATGAAACTGAATGCAAAACGGATGCGCCGAATTTCGGCCCATCCTACATGACAAGTCTCTGACGCCAGATGCTCAGGGGTCTGGTGTTGGTTGTACGATAACAAAGGTTGTGTTTTGCATAGGGGTTTATGGTCCAGTTCTGATGTGTTATGACTGAGGGAGTTTATGATAAGCTTTTCACAATGACTACACTAATGGTGTACGTTTAAAAAAATCAGCTCTTTGCAGTGGCATGAAGAGTGGAATTGAAACATGTAGGTCATTTGGGATAGGCTGGTTCCTCTGTGACTATCAGCCAAGTGTAGGCGACTGTGAAATACTGATCATGCCTTGCCTTAATGGCAGAACGTGCCATGCCTTAGACAGTGCCTTGCCTTGATGGCAGATGATGCCAGGCCTCAGATCATGGCATGCCTTAGATCATGCCATGCCTTGATGGCAGATCATGCCATGCCTCAGATCATGGCATGCCTTGATGGCAGATCATGCCATGCCTTAGATCATGGCATGCCTTGATGGCAGATCATGGCATGCCTTGATGACAGATCATGCCATGCCTCAGATCAGGGCATACCTTGATGGCAGATCATGCCATGCCTCAGATCATGCTATGCCATGATGACAGATCATGCCATGCCTCAGATCAGGGCATGCCTTGATGACAGATCATGCCATGCCTCAGATCATGGCATGCCTTGATGGCAGATCATGCCATGTCTTAGATCATGGCATGCCTTGATGGCAGATCATGCCATGCCTTGCCTTGTTGATGGCAGATTATGTCATGCCTTGATGGCAGCAGGCATTCAAACTTGTTGGAGGTGGGGGGCTCAGAAGTGAAAGTAAGGAGGATGGAACTTTGAACTAGAGAGAATGAGAACTGGCTGTAAACCAGACCTGATCATTCATGTCATCTTGCATTTTGCAAAGGCTGATTGCACCTGCTTTTGTGATCCTAATTGGAGGTGGTTGAATCTCAAAATATGTTAAAACTGTTGAAATTTTGCAGCCTGTGAAATACTTAAAGGAAAATTCCATTCCTTGTCCAGCTCTCCTCAGTCATGACTCATGAACTTAAAATCCCGTGCAAAACACGGAATGTCATTCGAATCACTATCTTGCTATTTGTATATATATACCGTATTTTCCTGACTATAGGGCGCACCTGACTATAAGGCGCACCCCCAATTTCACCCAAAATCTCTGATGAAATCCATACATAAGGCGCACCTCCCTATAAGGCGCAGTCCTGTCAGTAAATGCGTCAGTGCATATTATACACATACAATGCATGGCTCCTCAGTGTGCATTGACCCAACAACAGCCAAGACAATTACAGGGTATGATTGCCTTGTTTGAACCCATTGACATCTGCAATTCTGCTGTTGGTACTGATGGATCTGGTTGTATGATTTCTTAGCTTGTTGTGACAAATTAGGCCTAACTGAAACTTCATCAGTTCACAGTTCACTGCATCATCTGTCAACCAGCACTGTGACAATGACTTTGGCTTGAATGCTTGGGTTCGTCAGTGTCTTGACACTTCTGATCAAATTGTCAGACTGGATCCGCAGATAAGGCGCACCACCCTATAAGGCGCACCCCCAATTTTGGACCCTTCTTCAAGGAAAAAGGCTGCGCCTTATAGTCCGAAAAATACGGTAAATGATTTTGTTACTAGCTCTATCAGACAATGCTGACACCATTGACGTGGAAATAGTTCCTTGTACCCACCAAGAATGAAAGCAATGCAACAATACAACCGAACACTCAGAGTTGTGTGGACAAGAACAAATACATACCTGGTACCGGGTACATTAGGTCCTTGGTTATAAGTAAGCCGTGCATGAATATTTTCAATCGTAATGCATTATGCATGAAATTGTCTGAAAGTCTACTGCTGCACCATCATGGCCTACCAGGTGTCTGTACTACCTCATACTTCGTTCGCAAAAACCCATGGCGAACTTCGCCAGGATTTCTGTTTCTCTCGCACCTCGAGTTGCCATGCACCAATCAGAACACAGCCAGGCTGGCAACAAGCCAGTTTAACCAACCGCTGTATATTTTGTGGTTGGAAAGTATTAGGAATGAGGATGGTACAGCCATTCTATCAATTGCCATTTACCCACAACTCGCATGAACTATGCTGTTGAACAAAAATAGCGAACATTTTCTAAAACAGAGAAGGTAGGTTTACAGAAATACTGGCATGGTATTTAGAAACGTCCTGATTTATTGCAAATGTTAACTACGAATTGTTTGAATGGCATTTTTAGAAAGGTTCCGAATAACTAATGCAACTTTTTGGTTACTCTTCCTAGATTTATTTAACACGACGTTTCTACCAGTGTTCCCTGGTCGTTGTCAAGTGTACAACTGAATCAAAGTGAAGTTGAGTCTACCTAAATGTTAACTACGGTATCGATAATAAGCAAGAAGTCAATCTCCAGAATTCACGAATTTTCGACCCCAACCCCAACCGGGGTCTTTTTCAAGTGGAACTTTACAATCTGAAACTACGGTATCTATGATGAAAAACAATTATAAAACTAACAGCGGGAGTCAGTCCACAAACAAGAACATCCGAACTTAGAAACAGCTTACCACAGCAAAATTCATCAAGGGTTTGTGCAAGCGTAGTTGTAGGGCAGAGCGATGTCACAACCCTTGGTAGTCAAGATGCTGCTGCACATGGTTCCACTTGGTATGCTGCAGTCACTTCGTGCGAGCTTTGGTCATTGTGCCCTCAAGTCTTTTTGCCCTCAAATCTTTTTGCCCTCATCAGTTTAGTCAGTTGTCCCTTCGTCAGTCTGCCAGTTTTCTACTGTACTGGTTACAGTCTTGCCACTGGCTGCACTGATCATTCAGCTGCACTAATTGCCCCATCTAAGGACTGCAATATTAATAACGTGTTTGACTGTCTAGAAAGTGCCTGAGGAAGACCCCGGTTTGAATGGTTGGGGTCGAAAATTTGCGAAATTCGGAGACAACTTTACTTTTACTACGCGATGTGAGTGAAGTACGTGTAATAGATTCAAAATGGTGACATTTGATTCTCTATTCAGACACCATGGGCGTATTCGAGTCCCTGTTCTCGAGTGACCCAGGGGCAGTGTTCGCATGTTGAGGTCCCGAACAAGGAAGTGCGTGTCGTCCGGTATCGGGTGTCGTTGCTAAACATGGCGGATGTAATGCTGCGGGCTATGTCCCTGTGCAAAATCAGATTTTTGTTGCAGGAAAGGTCTTTGTTATCGTGACTATATCCACGGGTTAACCCACATTACAAATTACATTACTGCCGGCAGGAACGTCTCGTATTCAAGGAAGACACAAGGTTTTATCGAAATTAACTTACGACATTTTGCAGTCAATGACATTGGCCGCCATCTTTGTTCTCGCTGCTCTCCGTTTCACCCTCCAAAACGTGGGGAGTGAAAATTTTGTTCGCGAACACCGTTCCCGTGTCTGTTCTCGACGTTCGAGACTCGCACTCGTGTCGATATCAACACGAGTGCAGGGATTCGAATACGCCCCATGACTTGGCACGACCAGTTCAGTGACTGCCTTTTGAGGTGAGCTGTTTTCTTTGGGCCCCTCGTGAACAATAGAAAATCTGTTGTTCATGAGGGGCCCAAAGAAAACAGCTTGCCTCAAAAGGCAGTCACTGCAGTTCGCTTTAAGGGCAAAAAGATCAGATATCTTAATGCAAATTTATCGTGAATAAGATGCTGTAGATGCATAGACTAGTTGCAGTGGTTCTTGAAGAACGATGGTGCTTATAGAATTGGGATTATTTTCTTGAATATTTTGTAGAGGATGCTATATTATGTGTGCTGTCTTATGTTTGATTTTGACCTAAGATGGCTTGTATGAGATGTACGCTCACTAAAAGTTGTGTTATTTATGTACCCGTATAATACACCAAAGAACTTGAGAATGACTATCCAATCAGAGCGGAGTGTAGACTGGTTCCCGGTCCCAACGTACCTCAGACGGAGAAAGGGACCGGTATTGGGTGGCCATTTTGTGGCAGAAAGCTGCCACAATGTCACGTCACAGAAGTACTGAGAAATAACTTTCTTACCTCACATCTCAAAATAGCTAACGAATCAACTGCGACGTTACAAATTCAAAATCAAAAAGAGCTAGCCAATCAACTGCGTCGTTACATCAGGCAATACCGGTCCCATATCCTTGAGCTATATTGGGACCGGGAACCAGTCTAAGCCGAGTGCTAATAATGGCTTATTACATGTAGCTTTATAGAGATTATTGGGTGATCAATGCACAGCAGGAGGAAACCTTCACTGTCGTAGGCCGAGTTCGACTGGAACCCGAGGTTCAACTCAGTCGTGTCGAGTTGCACCCTAACTCCATAAATTTCTCGGGTAGCTACTCTTTCGACGTCATATTTGACCTAATTCGTTGCTCGGGTTGAACCCTCGATGGAATGAGGACCAAACTCAACCTTTCACATGACAACATGGGGACTAGCAGCAAAAAATCGTCGAATTTGCTGGAAAATATGTTAGAAAATCAGTTCTTTCGGCCAACAAACCTCATTTACAACTGTTTATCATCTTTTGTACAAAAAATTGGGTGGTTGTCATCATTTGGTACTGACATGACTAGCAGATGCCATCTTTCAACAACTCGAACTCGATTTGCAGTTCAGGCGAAACTCCTACTCGACATACGTACTTCACATTTGATGCCATGAAAATCGACTCTACAACACTCGGCCCGAGAGTTCCAGTCAAACTCGGCCAGAGAGTGGCCCTCACGTGAAGAATGGGTCAGAATTGAGATTGGCCCAGGGACCTTAGAGTTGACAAGTGTTGATGTACTGTAAAGCGAAATATTTTCGCGTCCTAAATGTTGGTGAATGGCCTAAAAATGCAGCATTCGCGGGGATAAATATTCGCGGTAAAGGTCCTTATAAAAATTTTCTGCGGGGAAATATATTCGCGAGTGTCGCACTCTGAATAATGAAGAAGATCGACGCCACACTTCTCAGGAAGCAGGAAGCTGAATATCCTGGCACGATCTGTACTATCAACTGCATACCACAATGCTTGTTATGTGTAAACACTCGTTCTGGGCATCTGGGAATGACGTCAGGATGGGAATCCCCACGCTGCATTGGTCAACTGGTGCTGATGACTCATCAATATAGGATTTAGCAGGGAACAAAATTCGCGCTGCGTATGGCAGGTGTCGATGGTAATTTGCATTCACGGAGAAAAATTTAGCGAGTGCCGCAGCAATTCGCGATTTTCGCGAGAATTTTTCCCCGCGAACATATTTCGCTTTACGGTATCCACTGCCCCACCCTGAGAGCCTGAGTTCAACGGTCGTAATGTCCGCCGTGCACGGTCACACGTTTCAGCAGATTTTCTGAATGTGATCAGTTAAGTCTTACTGGTACATGTTGGTCTATAGAGGTTCTTCACCGATGTCACAACTCAATGCTAATGAGCTAATTAATACATAATTAACCGTGTGCTTGGCCATCAGTAATACACTACAACTCTATGCAATTCAGCACTAATTGTCTGTTTTTACAACAGACAGGTGTCATTCAATCATCAGACTGCTGTAGAACATGTGATTTTATTTGTCAAATCATATACCAAGAAACTGAAATGATAAGAAAGGTAGTTTGGAAAATATTCCAGTTAAAATCGGATTTCTTTCAGTAAATCACATTGACACTGACAGCCAATATGGCCGCACCAGTTCCTACATGTATGAATTCTATGCTAATTAGGGTGTGACGTCATGTGAAGAACCTCTATAGCATACATGTAAGCCCTTCAGGCCCTAAATCTGAATTTCCAAAAGATTGTATGAAAATTTGACCGCATCAGAGGGCTCGTCTGAAACTCCTGTGTATATTGATCACCAAATGAGCATTTTATAACCGCTGCATTTTTAGCTCACTGGGGTGAGCTATTACGATGGTGCAGCGTCCGTCGTCCGTCGTCGTCCGTCGTCGTCGTCGTCGTCGTCGTCGTCGTCCGTCATCGTCGTCCGTCGTTGTCCGTTAGCAGGGCACGTTTCGTAACCGCTGGAGCTATTGATCTGAAACTTGGTACATATATACCCCTAGGTCAGATGACCCACGACACCAAGTTTCGGTCCGATTCGACTCTCAGTTTGGCCACCAGGTGGCGGAAACCAAAAACACAAAAAGTACAATAACTCCTGAACTAATGACTAGATCATCTTCAAATTTTTATCATAGGTGTAGCTAATAAGGATACATAACATATATAACGGGTTTTTGATTTGACCTACTTTTCAAGGTCACAGAGGTCAAAGTTCGACAAAAGTGACGAACCTGCCACAGTTTGTC
>NMRB01002361.1:2214-13831 GCA_002633025.1 Notospermus geniculatus
CAACGTGACCATGTATTTAGCCGACAAACCCTCCGCTGGCACCAAGGCTGATGTGTTTATTACACTGTCTGGCACTGAAGGAGAATCTAGCAGAATACCTATAGGGAGCATTCAGAAATCATCAAGGTAGGTCTACTGTACATTCCGAACGGAGTCTTTTTTTGAAGCGCTCGTCCCCATTTCTTGCTGCTTCAAACGACAACAAAATGGCAGTCACCGCCAACGACAACAGCAACGTTCATCTGTTGGATCGAAAAAACATCGGAACCAATCAAAATACATGTTACTCACTAACGAGTAGAATGATTGGCTGATGGGAATGGTCAGGGCTAGGGTCAGCCTAGCAGAGGAACACAGAGGATACAGTCGTCCGATGATTACGCACGCGACAGCACTCGTAGACAGGAGCATGCCAGGGGCCGTATGCATAAAAATTTAAAAATTTAAAAAATTTAAAATTTCGCTTATCTTTTGTTTGGAACAATAGCCTAGTTTAAGGGAAATTTTACACTTAAGATGTTCTATGCATACTGCCCCTGGTATGGATAGATAATCGTCATGGAGGTCCAAGATCTTGACTTATGCAGTGAGTATAAGATGAAGAGTGAATGTTGGATCAGTAGGCCTAAAAAAGTGCTCCTACCAAATTGAAGAATACGGGTGTATTGCCAAAAGATTCAGTGTGGCAAGAAACAAGGGAAAGAGGAGCAACGCCTATTACAGCCTTTCTTATTCCACTTTCAGTGCTATTGTGTCTTCAACAGAACTTGGCTTCTTGAAAACATTGCAAATCCAGAAGAAACAGACGAGTGTAATCGGAGATGATGCTTTACAACTTCTAAAGGTTAGTCCATTCAATGGTACATATACATGTACATGTACATGACGTGTAGCCTATTCCGGGCTACTTTAGTTAGTTAGCTTAGGCGGAATCGGCAGTGACTGATGAATACCAGGTTTTTCACGTCGCGGTGCAGTTGATGAAGCTACAAGAGAACTGTCAACTTGCAGGTCACGGTGAAGAGTGAGAGCAAACCCTTTGAATCCCTGTTTCTGTGCCCGGATCCCTTTTGTAACCTACGATGGCCAAACCTCGTCGTGACTCTCCAGACAGGAGGTAAGAAACGTGAACCGCATATACCAAATAATGCACAGTTTTCCCTTTCGGATGGATATTCACCCTCACCAATCTTTTGTTATGAAGTTGAAGTTAAGTTTGTACATATGGATCCATAAGCTTTGGACGAAAAGTGCAAAAATGCCTCAGCGTTGGATTTAGGCGAAGAAACAATTGAATCAATCACACAAATTACATAACATATTACATGTACCAGAAAATACGTAATCATATTTACATATTCTGCCATATTGCTTTGTCATTGAATAGATTGCTTTGACTTGTTTCCTAGTTGACGGGCAATGGTCTCAATGGACAGAATGGAAGTGCAATTGTAAGAAAAATTTCCATCGAACTCGAAGCAGAAAATGTGATAGTCCGCCTCGTTACTTCACTGGTGATGACTGTGTGGGGAAAGGCAATGAGGTGATTTTAGATGGCTGTGCTAAAGGTAAAACAATGTTTGATTTCAGATTATTGATTGGCATTCATGTCTGCACAAATTAGAAAATTTCTTAGGCGATCTTGTAAGTTTACAGGCGATTTCAAATTTCATGGAGAAATTTGAAAAAGATATAAGAACGTTCACACTTGCTGTGTGAGAGACACAGATAGACCTACAAAATGTTCAAAAAGAAATAATCAAATTCAAGGCACATCAATTTTGCAGATTGTAACCCCTCAACTACAACATCCACTACGACAACTGTGGGAACGTCGACCACTACAAGTACGCCTGCAACAAAAATACCACAGAAAGGCCCTGTAAAGCGTATTGTTAAAACGACAGCAATAGCTTCCGAGGAGGATGCGCCTGTCATGAGTGGTCAAAGTAGAAAATGTCCAGACATAGATGTACTATTCGGTAGGTATCTGTCGAGAGGTCTTGGGCCAGACTACGGACTCACATTGACCGAAGTCCGACAAAATAACACTTAAGTGACGATCCTATTCCTGGTTCCCTTTCAGGGTCATACGTTCTTACGCTTTTTCTCGTATTTCACGAGATAAAATGACCGATGGTGGCCTGCTGCAGAAGCTCAATGAAAGTGTCAAAGAACTGTGATCCAGCGACTGCTGATGAAAAGTGGAAGACATTACTAGGAACTCGTTCATGCCTGAGAATTGCCGACAATAGGTTACTAAAAAGTTGAGAACTCTCCAAAGGGGAAAAGAGTTGGGAAGGACTTCTCAACGTACCCGATGTTCCAAGCAAAAGCGATTGAGGACGGTCCATTCCTTTTCGTGATTACAAAAAGATAATGTGTTCCCCACACATGGAGACTTCAGATTGCAGAGGTTTATTCCCGGTGTAACCTTTTCTATCGTTCGCCATAATGTCAGCGTTTCTGTATAAAATACAGTTTGAAGGACCACGACGTTTGAATAAGGGAACTCGTAGAGACTGTTCCCGTCTTTGTCGTTTCACTTCCGCGGCGCTACTGTCCGTTTCGGAATGAGCGCCGCGGAAGTGGAGCGACAAAAACGGGATCCAGTCTATCACTCTCGGTGTTCCCAAAACAACGAGGGGAGCACTGCGAAAGAGGAACAATGTGGCATTCGACGTCGGCATGCTCTTCCCTGCCTCAGGTAATCCAGTAGGCAATGCTGGTTTAATGTACAGGGTTGTAGCATGCGAATGGACTTCTCTCGGTCGGCCTTCCACGGCAGTGTCCCGTGTATGACAACGTTCACACTTGTATTTAACTCATGTGAATATGAACAGAAAAATAAACATCTATTAAGCATGCATCAGTGGGGAAATGGGATTTCATTTTTGACTGAAGAAAAGCAGTCTTGTGCATCCCGCTGTTGAATCTGCACGACACTGGCCAGAAAAGCAATGACCTTTTTATAGTTAGCTCAGCGTTACCACGAGCGGTTTTCAATATGAATAATTAACCATCCACGCTTCGGATGAGGTCCTTTCACCCGTAGAGACGCCGGACGATAGATCGATTTCACTGATGGTTTGCTTTTGATGATTGGTTGCTAAGGGAGTCCGAGGTCCCAGCCACAACATCCGGTGTTTACTATATCAGAGTGATCAATCTCACTCTAACCTTAAGGGCAATCCTTTTAATATGCTGCTTTCGCCCAGAGAGACCAGGGTTGAAATAGAACCTTTGCTTGGATTGCTGTGCCCAGTTGTTACAGGCCGATGGCTAAAAAATGACCCAGTTACCAGGCGCGGATCCAGGAATTCTGGAAAGGGGGGGCGCTGACCAATGCGAGTGCCGAAGGTGCGAAGCCCTGACGGGGGGTCTGGGGGTCCTCCCCCAGGAAAATTTTAAATTTGAGGTGCCTAGAAGCGTTTTCCTGGCATCTTGGCAACGGAAAAAAGCAATACTAAAAATTTGATTTTGCTATTCGCTCGTACCGATTAGGCCGTCCGACATAACAGATATTTTGGTACTGTAGCGTCGGGTCTGAGAGAGCCCAACACAATAGCAGGGCCGTAGGAACGTCCTGGGGGATTTTTTTTGTGGGGGAGGAGTGGCAAAGATTCGGTAAAATAGTTGCCCAGACACCGAGTTCTTAGCAGCGAGCGCCGAAGGCGCGATCCGAAATACCGGCGGGGGGTCCGGGGGGCCTCCCCCTGGAAAATTTTAGAAAATAAGAGTGCTTTTACGCCATTTCCCGGCATTTGAGAGCAAAATTGGACACTCTAGCCATGTAAGTGTGGACTTGGGCTGTTGGGGACTAGGAGTCACATAGCGGCAGCCCGAGAATCACGTCATTGGAATGATAATGCATGTTAACGGTTTCCCGCTTATGGTTTTCCTGCCGTCACAAGACGGCTGACGGATTTGGTTTGAGTTTGAATCTTATAGCGTATGTTCTGTTCTGGGCGCATATGGCTTACATATGGTAAGAACTTGTGTATCCTATGTTTGACAAGCGTATAAAGTAGTTGTCGGCAAAATTCGTGAAATTTTTTTTTCGGTCGGCCCAAAAAGGGGGGGGCGCGCGCCCCCATGCGCCCCCCCTGGATCCGCGCCTGGTTACATCATCGTTCGTGGGGTTCTCACTAAAGCAGGGCTTTTATGCATTAGGTGACTCTTTCTCCCTCCCCACCTTGATAAGACTGGTCTCCTGTAAGACTGTCTCCTGTGGTCTCCTATATAAAGCCAGTGGTAACAGTGAGGCTGCACTGATACTATGTCAAAACAAAAATGGTCGCCATATACTTTCATCACTTGAGAAGTTCAACGTGCTGTTATAGCGTGACTAACCCTTCATCAGGTAAGGTAACATGCTTCAACTCATTCTTTATGTGTAGCAACACTCTCAATATCTAATTGGTAACTTAGATCATTCAAATAGATAGATTTCAACAGTGTTATCGAGCATGCATATTATACGACGTTGCCTAAAGGTCAAAGGTTACGTCGGCCGTCGCACGATACAAAACCTAACGCATACTGGCTTTATGCATGTAAAGGGCGGCTTTCCATTGGAGCGTTTCAGTGAGCGAAAACGCTCGAAAGCATTGTTTTTTCCGCGGCGTTGATCACGGCGCGGAAAAAACAATGCTTTCGAGCGTTTCCGCGCAAGGAAACGCTCCAATGGAAAGCCGCCTTAATTCAGTCCTGTTGCATCATGAGATCGACTGGTAAGAATTCAACGAAGTTTGCACTAAACATGCAGAAAGATCTTGCCTATCATAAAACGAGTCAGAATGAAAATCTGTTGAAGTTTATTTAAGGGATATTGTCCCCATTAGTGCTAAATTTCTCAGTTAAACCTTTATTTTTGATTCCTTTATGAATATGAATTTATCAAAAATCCCGTATGAAAAATTTGAATCTACGCACATTTCCATACATGATCAATAGTACAGGCCTTAATATCACATTGGTAAATAAATGGCTATCAGAATACCACAATAGACTCCTATTCAATGTTGAACAAACCAACTGGTTCTCTATTCTACGCCGACGACCTAAAATCCACTGTCGTGCCTACTGTGAGAAATGCAGGGAAGCCACTCGAGTATGTCCTCGCCTCAAGGTAGGACTATAGATATCATGGCGAGATTTAACGCGTGAAATAGCGAGATATTTTTCATGGGTGGCTTACACTGTGTATACACACACGCTAAGCAACGAGATTGTAAACTGTGATGAGCAATACGAAGCGATCTCATGAATTGTCACACATGTCACCAATGGCCGACCGCGACTAGGACACTGAATTTCATAACTTGAATACCATATTGGTTTCTGTATTTTACGACTTTCACAGAACACCGCATCCACTGCGTCGTGCTACGGGACTGTCTCGTTGGTGTCGTTTGATTTGGTATCTATAGAAACTGATTGATAATCCATTCCATTGGTAAACTTTAGTGTTATGGTCGTATTATCGAGCAGGACAGTGGACATGTTGGATGAAATGCACATGAGTGTACTACTGTAATTGATTGAAGCACGCAGGATAAAAACAGTTTAGGTAAGTGGTGTGAAGTTAGTCTAGTCGAGTGAGAGTGTTTGATCTACATGTAGTTACGGTGATTTTTTTCTGTGTTCACCTTTCGTATTTGAAAAAATCATTGATACGATCAATGACTGAACGAAATACGTGGTAATGCAGGTCTTACATCTGCCAGTGTTTCCGTATATCAGAGTCCTCGTATTGTTTTTGAAACGCTGGCAGATAGATCGGCCTGATCTCTGTGTGTTCCCTATTGTCAAGTCGCAGCTTATTCGGTCGGACAGTAGAAGCGAACATTCATAGATGGGGAACATTCAAAAATGTTACACCGGTAACGCATGAATGGCAGTATGCTTCAACTGTAAATACGCTTATTGATGCGCATTACTCATAGTTGACTCTGTCACCGTCGTCATCCCACCACTAAAAAGTCTGAGTCCATTAACGGCCAAGGAACTTCTCTAAGTCCCACTCTGTATATTTCGTGGGGTCATAATCTTGGTTTGGTCTCAGTAGAAATTAGATAAAATGCCCTTACATTGCTTACACAAGCAAGCTTTTTTTGCACAATTCGGCACGGCGCGGTCTGGCCATATTGGCAACATGTCAAAATAGTCGTATAATAATAGCTGCAAACTGTACCAACAACATGGTACAACGCAGGAAAATGAGATTATAGATATACCCACTTATCCTTTCTACAAACGAATGTCTGGATTTGGCAGCGACAATCAGAAAATACAAAGATAATATCATTCGTTTTATTTTATTCCGAATCGATATTTTTCTACCTCCTGCTGCCTATCATGTCACACATCTCAAAAAAGATGGTTGATTTGTATACTCCCTGTTGTGACGAATAGGCCTATACAGGCACCACGTGGAGATAGAAGTAGGCCTATAACATGCATTTTCCGATAGGTTTCATCATAAGTGGGGTATGTAATCAAGCCAAGTCACCCCCTGTATACATGTACAGTAAGCTATAATTTCGTTCCTGTTAAAGCCATGGCACCATGCGGAAGACTCTTTCAGAGCAGCATTGCAAAGGCTTTCATGAAGACATCGTTAGATGAGTAGCCAGGTGTGATATATACCTGCACACAATGCTCGCCACACTCAGCAAAAACATGCATGAATGAGGAAGCTTTTCGGATATCTCACGACACATGCCGGGAAGTACGAACATGTAGGCCTTCACAACGGTAGCCTATCCTCCATTCTTTGGTGCATGTCTATATAGGCCTATGTTGATCATGTCTCGATTTTCGACATTCCTGTCATTCATCACACAAAACAGTCGCTTTTTTCATGTTTGTTGTCTGGTTCGGCCGGGTGGTAAAATTTACGCAGATGACATGAACGTGTGAATGGAAATGATATTTCTGACCAATGGGAGCACGAGTTCAATTCTTTCTCAAATTCCATCAGAACGCGTCAATAAACTTCCTTTTTTCACGTGGGGTATGTCAGCGTTGGCTTCCCCCCTCGTGCACACCATCTTTTGATGTAGGCCTACCATGACGTGATCGTGGTTCGAGAGGACTTCTATATGGTTCCCACAAAAATACTTAGTTTTCGTTATTACCTTTGTCAAGGTAAAAGGCGTAATAAGGTTTGCAAACCCAGGTGGGTTACATGTATGAGAGATTCACAGATGACAGATCAGCCAACTGTACACGGTATCGTCCAGAGCATCCTTAGCTTAGCTCCCTAACTCCCCTCGTGGGTGCGAGTTAGGGAGCTAATTAAGCTAAGAGGACCTGGTTTCTTCTGGATGCGTCCAGAGACCTCAGGACATCCTCACTACGTCACCATCCACAAACATTTGTATGCGGAGACGTAGGGAGGGAGAGCTAAGGACCATCGTTTTCCCGCTCAGGATGGTCCCAGAATGGGAAGGGAAACAGAACAACGACAACATGTCTCCTGTCTTAGGAGGGTCCCTTCGGCAGTTAGGTAACTCGTCGCTGCTATCGTATCGGCTGATCAGAGGTGGTACATGGTATGGTGAACTTGATATATTCAGGTCAGATGACGGGTTCAAACAGCACCGAATTCGGTGTAACTGTGAACCTCGGCAAACACTTTCTCGAAGAAATTTAAATACGACCAATAAAAACCAATAGAACGTGTTTTTATACCAAATAGATGTTACTGTCGCTGATGTTTAAGCCCTGCGGCGACATCATCGCTTTTCGTATAACTCACTTGTGATTGGTGGCGTATAAGCTAATCTTTAGCCAGGGCCGTATTTAACTTTTTGGTCCAGGGGGCAAGAGCCTCTCGGGGGGGGGGGGGCAGAAGACCTCTTTTTGCCATTTTTTGCCCAAAATCCGCATGAAAATCACGTTTTTTGGTTGGCTCAGGGGGGGGGGCAACTGCCCCCCTCGCCCCCCTTTAAATACGGCCCTGTTAGCGAAGATAGGTCTACCACCAAATGTCGTTGATTCTGGTTGAGATCTGTTCCTAGGTAACAAGTTTCGAGAACCAAGGCAACAGTGAAATGGAACGTTTCCATGTGACAGCAGAACCTGCTTAAAGGAGTTGAATGATAGTTCCAGTGTAGTGTTTCGTACACTCGTGTAAAGTGCATCACTCACTTGAATTGCTTTTTCATACTAACATGACTTCTCTATTTAAGGTACAATACGAATGATATTGGAGTTATATTGTGAATTGGGACCAACCGTTTTGGTTGAGTTCACCTCTCACGGTTGACGGCCCACATACATGTACTGTACATGTATGAATGTATATGCATAATGAGTGAAATGTGATCTACTTATTAGTATAATGGATTTGATATGAAATTACTATTTAGTCGAACCTTCGACTTTAAGGTGAAGTCTATTAACCACACAAATCTGTTTGCAAACTTCATGGGCCGTATTCAATAAGGGTGTTTAGCTAAATCAGCGTACAAATTCTGCATTACACAGGTTATAGGCTTAGAAACTATTGTTCTACGTTCTGTAAGCTGCCTGATCCCTGGCATTTTACCCACACGATGATTACACGCGTCTAACATTCCTGCGTCTTACTGTGGGAGGACAATAGAAAGTGTTGGAAAAATTCTAGACAAGCCTTCCTGATCGTTCAACATTTCCTTCATGCTCTTTGACTTAGACGCAGGATAGTTAGACGCGTGTGATTATCCTGCGGGTAAACGCCTCTGGTGAACCACCGTACAGACATCAGACAATAGTTTTCTAGGCCTTTAACCTGTGTAATGCAGAATTTGTACGCTGATTAGGCCAAAACACCCTTAAACGTGCGATGATCACCCTTATTGAATACGGGCCCATGTGTATGGTCGTCGGCCTATTTGAAATTTTGAACTTGTCCACGTCTGAAGTGCAGGGTGTTAAGGAACACCAGCAACTATCGATAAAGTTATAGTAAAGACGTTTTGTACTAGTTATCAGTCTCAAGTCTCATTTTAGCGCATTTAGCGCCACCATTTGGGTGTCTGATGATTCTTTTCATTTTTTTGGATGGGAAACGCTCGACCATAGGGCTGTGGGTAGACGTCTATTCACTGGTCTTGGCGTAAAGCCTGCAAACATTGCGATATCGCAAGCGATCTTCTCGCCAGTCACCGCAGACTAGGCGATATTGGCTTTGGTATTGTTTGACATGGGCGAACATCGCTGGCGAGAGGATTCCACGCATCGCTGTCCAGAGCACTCTTGGCGTCAACAAGCGATTTTGCCCACTTGCGATATCGCCTAAAGCATGGCGCACACGAGCAACTAAAATGGGGGCGACTACCGATGCGACTAATAGGTCGCATGCGATTGAGGTCGATCAGTGATGTCATTCACGACATCACTGATCTCCCAGTGAAGCATTTGTCGCAAACGAGTCAAAAAAAAAACTAAAAAAACTAACAATATGTTCAGTCGCTCCTGTAGTTGCAAGGCTAGTCTCCTAGAAAGTCGCTCAAAAAATCGCTCGTGTGCGCCATGCTTAAGTGTTCTGCTGGCTTTAAGTCGCCCATTGAGAGTCAGTTCTCAAGGAGAGCAGCGATGTGACTCGGACGTCACTGTCCAAATATATCATGAATTTTCATCTTTGCTTTCCAGATGAAAATCAATCGAACAGAATCGTCCCGGTGACACAGTCATGAGGGAGAGTGGCATTCATCGTCTTCCTTTCATAATATTCATGGTGCTTCAAGCAACGAGATGGAAAGTTGTCCAAGGTATGAACCATCACTACTGACTTGAAACTGAAGTTCATAAATAGACGAAAGTAGTTGTAATTTTTATGGAACTAAAGCCTTAGCTGTAGCAGACACACATGTGTGCTACCACCGAGGCTACGTAAATCTCAATAGTACTGGCCATGTCTGCGGAATCAGGGGTTCGTAAATGCTCACTCCTTCCTTCACCACATACAAATGGCATCCTCGCATAAACCAGCTCCCCTTCTCGCATGGTTCAGGGAGGGTACGACCGTAAATGACCTGAGATTCTCTGGATGACAAAATGGTGACGGAGGAAGCGAGCGACAAGAACCCCTGATTACCCGGGATGTATCTGTGAGGAAACCCTTGCGCTACCAGTCATCTCTGCCAGTGGAATAAGCCACTCTCACAGTTGGCCTGCGTTTAATTGCGACAGACAAACGCAGGTGTACTGTCGCAAATTAACGCAAACTATCGCAGACCTTGCGATAATATTGCAGGCAATCGCCTATAATCGTGAAATTTTGTAAATGTTCAAAAAATTTAACCTTGTCGCAGCTTATCGCAAAGCAACCGCAGATTGTCGCAAAATATCGCACAATGTCGCAAAAAATCGTTTGTAACCCCAAATTATCGGAGTCGACTGAAGAGGCTGCAGACAGAAAACCCGTATTGTCGCAAGATTGTCGCAGCTATAATCGCAGATTGTCGCAAACAACCCCAAGCGAACGCCAAAAAACGTTGATTATCGTTAAGTTTACGACAATTCTGCGATACGTCTGCGACAAATCTGCGATTGCGTAACGTAGAAAAATACAATCGCACGCAAATTGTCGCACGTGTGAGAGCGGCTTTATATCCGCGGCACGGCTCACACACAGGGTTTCCAATCTCGCAGTCATGAATTTGTAGTGTGCTGTCGGCTTGATATCCAGTAGTCTTGAACGTTAGTTGTGGTGTTGATATTTTTGGTGACTGGGAGGGGAATGTCGATGGTAGTCAGCTGCCCTGCATTCAGTGATGAGTCCAATTCTATTGAGAGTGACCCGTGAAAAGTCTTTGGCTAGCTTCGCTGTTGGCCGCTACGCGGCGCGTTGGGCCCTTGCGTCCAGAGTAGCTCGAACATGGTAGGTCCGGAAGCGCAACCTCAGTAAAACAAATTCTTTGACACATCGACGTAGTTGAGGAAATGACTACATTCTGTGTTGCTCAGGACACGTTCCTGACCAGCTAGCACTCATTCGCTGTCTCTCTTTTAGGTGTCGACTACAGAGTCACCATGTACATTTACAATGCACCTAAATCAGGGACCAAGGCGGAGGTTTTTGGTCATCTTACAGGAACTACTGGTACTACTGCTTCCGTCTCTTTCGGAAAAAATTGGGCAGATGGAGCGTAAGTAGAATAAAGGCCTGAACCCACTGTCGCGTTTTCCCGTCGCGGTTTCATCACTGCCCGACAAATTCTTTGTTATATCCTCGGTCCGCTGCCTTTTAACAAAGCATTTTCTGCCGCTGCGTTTTCTCGCTGCGCGAAAACGCGTCAGTGGGTTCGGGCCTTCAGGAATCACACTTTTAGTTACTAGAAAAGTGTCAATAATTTTCAAAAGAAATTGTTGATATTTTTTTGACAAAATCATTGGAAGTGCGAAAGATTGATTCCTTTGCCTCTTCTTGCAGTACCTCAACACATGTCATCACAAATCCGAAGTCCATTGGTTTCTTACAGACGTTGTCTGTAACTAAGGCTCAGACTGGCACTCTTACCACTGGCAGTGATGATAACTTACGCCTGGTCAAGGTAAGTTTTACATTTGACAACCTATAGGATCTCAAGAAACCCTCGACTGAAAACTTGTGTGTGGTATGACC
>NMRB01002361.1:14182-33418 GCA_002633025.1 Notospermus geniculatus
TCATACATTTGTATGATGATGTCCAAGCTTGTTGTGGATTTCCGTCTACACAATGGTATGCAGCTAAAAGTTTGAACATCACCATACGTGTTGGATGCTATTCAAGCTTGTTGGGAAAACGGTCCACACCGATCATACATTTGTCCATGAACATCATCACACATATGTATGATGATGTTTTGAACAAATGTATGATCGTGTAGACGGGCCATAACATTGATCTGAGATGCCAGTGTTGTTTCTGATAGCATTGCATTGAAATCATTTCAAACTTGATTATTCTTACAGGCGACTGTCGAAAGCACTGCCATGAAGGGCATAGCTACATTTCTATGTGCACCACCTGCTTGCAATTTCAAGTGGCCAAATCTCATCCAACGACTTGACACTGCTGGTAGGTAGATACGACCGACGATTGAAGCCAACGATTCCCGTGTTTTGGGGCTTCCTCGGTAAACGGTAGATGGCGTTTGGTCTCAGGAGCGTCCACAGGGGTAAAATTTGGCAATAATACATGTACAGTCTTGTTCGTATTAATATCAACACCTGTTATCTCAAATATCTCATAAACCATCAAACCAATTTAAATGCGGTTTTCTGCATAAAGTTAGAAATCTTGTTGACTACAACTGGGCATCAATGTTTTTGCACAAGATTCACTTCTTCATTGCGTAATCTGTCGTTGAAAAAAGGTCCAAAATAAAACTTTTTTGTTTCTGGATTTTTCACCAAAATTCCTTTGCTAGAATGAAGTTATGCCAAAATAAAGGTTATTTAGCAAGTTACTGTCGAAATCGGCCATTTAGTTTTTGAAAAATTGACGTTTTTGTAAAGCTATATCAACACCACTTGTCTTCCACTGCCAACAACTTATGAGACGGTCCCTACATAATAATGCAAACCATACTTCATCTCCCTTGTGTAGGCCGTCAGTACAAAATCCATAGATCTATAGAACAGCGCTGAGTCCTATGTGGCAAAAGTGTTACATAATAATTTTTCAAGTGTGTGGAGGCTTTAGTGACCAATATGAATTCATGCACTGGTTAACTTCAAACAAAGATGACAAAGGCTACTAAGTTCTTTCTCAATGCCTGTTCCTTTTTGCAATACAATGTCATGAATAACCAGTACTGGTCACAACATTTATCTCTGCCTATACAGTGACCCGTGCATGGTGTATGGTTTGCATTATTATGTAGGGGCCGTCTCATAAGTTGTTGGTAGTGGAACACAAGTGGTGTTGATGGAGCTTTACAAAAACGTCAATTTCTCAAAAACTAAACGACGTATTTTGACAGTAACTTGCTTAATCACCTTTATTTTGGCATAACTTCATTCTCGCCAAGGAATTTTGGTGAAAAATCCAGAAACAAAAACGTTTTTTTTTGGACCTTTTTTCAATGACAGATTACGCAATGAAGAAGTGAATCTTGTGCAAAAACATTGATGCCCAGTTGTAGTCAACAAGATTTCTGACCTTATGCAGAAAACCGCATTTAAATTGGTTTGTTGGTTTATGAGATATTTGAGATAATAGGTGTTGATATTAATACGAACAAGACTGTACATGAAGAAACACATCTCAGAGCCCTTATGAAATCTTAGTCCAACCTGGGCGTAACTCTGTCTGAGCTTCTTGGCTTTAAGGTACTGTCACACTGAAGTAGTTCTCAAAACGTCCTGCCCCTTCCTAAAAAAATCGTAAAACGGGCTCGAACGTGTAACTTCGGCCAAATAATGCCTCGAAGTTCTGGAGCACCCTTCCCGTCCGAACTCGTCCATGAAGTTCGTAAAAAGACTAAAAAGTTGCCACTACGTCCACTCCGTTCACACACAGTTTAAACCCGTTCGGCAACATTTTCAAGAACGTACTGAGAACTTGCTCAGTGTGATGGGGGGCATTACTGAGTAACAGGCTGCTGCCCCGTAGAAAACTATAACGATTTGACAATATTTTTGCCCCTGCTACTAGTAGGTCACCTTACATTTTGCAGTCGACGGTGGCTGGAGTGAATGGAAAAACACGTGCTCCTGCAAGACGACGAATGACACCGTGCGAATCCGGACCTGCACGAACCCTCCAAAGTATTTCACTGGTAAAGATTGCGTTGGACATGACAAGGAAACTGTCAAAGACGGATGTCTGAAGAGTAAGTATTAACCTGGTAGTGGTCAGAGGATGACGAACGTTTCTTGGACACCTTGAGAAGGAAGCTAGGAATCCACTGCTGATTTTCTACGTTGCGACTTGCTTCGCAACCTGCTAAACGGCCTGTCACACTGAAGTAGTTCTCAGAACGTCCCGCCCAAAACGTGTTACCCTTGGCCAAATAATGCATCGTTGTTCTGGAGCACCCTTCCCGTCTATGAAGATCGTAAAAAGACTGTAAAAAGTTGCCACTACGTCCACTCCGTTCGCACACAGTTGGAGGCCGTTCAGCAAAATTTTCAAGAACGTATTGAGAACTAGCTCAGTGTGATTGGGGCATAACTGCGATTGAATAAGATCGCAAGGAACTGACACCGGTCGCCGACCGATTGCCGACTGAAATTGGCCGCATCTTCGCCACTGGTGGAAATCACGTCTAGCTAGTCCATTACGGCGATCGAGTGCCCAGTTGCAAAGAAAGTCGCAACACAAAATCAGCTTGAAAATCAATGGTGGATTCCTAGACGGACCTTTGCTCCATCTGCATAATCTGTGACGCCGTATCAGCGATACGAGGAGAGTGCGGTCGACAGTTCTCACGGCAGGTGGCGCTGCAGTTGTTGTCGTTGTTCCTTGATTTAGGATTAGTGAGGTTTCGCAAATCTGACGAAACACGAAGTACGAATTACGAAATTGGACTTCATTTCCATNATGTCCGGGGGGCAAATGTCCTAGAATCATTTCAGGAGATGGTTGGTACCAGAAATATCGCCTGCTGCAAGAGCGTCTTTTAGCGTACGACGTTAGATCGATAGAGTACGGTGTATATTTTTCGTTTCCGCAATAAATTTCGTAGCTACGAAGTGGAAATTTAAAAATTCAAGATGCACCAAAACTCTCTCGGTCTTACATGATATGCTAAAAGACGCGATGGCAGCAGGGACATTTGTGGTACCAACCATATCCAGAAATATTAAACTTGCGAAATCTCACTTATAAGCATACGTATGTCCAATAGATGGAACTACCATTCTCGGTGTTCATGAAGTCAGCTTTTTTCACTTTCTACAGCATGCCACCCAACTGCTACCACTGGTTCAACCAAGACCACTACCAGTAGCAAAACACCTACGCCTACTGCAATTGTCGCTACAACAACTGACGACGAGGAGGAGCCAACCAAAAGTCCCCTAATAGTCTATGGTAAGACTGATAATTTTCCCTTCAACAGGAGCAATCAGCCGCGCTTATTGCCAAAAAGATGGCGGCAGAGTTCTGGGGAACAATACAAAAGAGAACTTTCTTGATTGGTGTTGAGTCAAACATGAATGGTTCCGTTAGGCTTTGAATTTGGCAGTAGTGACTCCTATTGGTCAACTGACTGATAGTTCCTTTTGTAGGCCTTGTTTTTCTCGCCAAGCTATCCTAAATTTCGTGCAGTACAAAAAATCTACTTAATCCTCAACCTCATCTTCGGAAATAAAAATGCAAATCGCTGTAGAACCCACGCATAACCACTCGATCGGTGTTCGTCGGGGCGTGTGGGCAAATATCGGCAACACAGTCCCATTACAATACGGTGCTGCCATCTAAAAAGAAGCAGTGTGGGCATCAATGGGCGTGTTTATTGATATCCTTATAGTTTAAAGTCCCGTAATGATATACGAATTAAGAATGTTTAAATTTTCCCATTCCGTTCAATTTCAGGTATCCCGATTCTCGCGTCACTGGTCGCCGTGGCGATCATCGTGACGATCGCTTTGTGCATCTACTGCTTCTGCTTCGCCAAGAAGGAGAAGGGCGAGCCGACCAAACCGAAACCAAACCAGGTCACACCTCACAACGGGAATATAGAGGAGGGTACGGGAAAACCTACGACCGGTCGGCCTTTTATAGCCAAACCAGTTAGGCAAAAAGTTGATTCGGCAGGAGTACCGAAACAGTATATTAATACGTTGCCCATATTCGGAGCCAATGCAGAAAAACGCGAACTATTTGGATACGAGAGCGGGGACTCTCAGACTTCACTTATTCGGGAGGATAGTAGGACGAGTACACCAGTAAATGCCTCTTTGCCTTCTGTGCAAGGACAGGAGGAGAATCTATACAGTGAGGTAGCCGCCCCGAAGGACGAGGTGGCTCCTCAAGTGGGTGGGGTACCAGTACTTGTAGGGGCGACCAAGTGGTCGTCTCGGACTTCCGACACGGCCCCTCCGCCAAGGGCCATCCATAGAATGATAACACCTCATACTATAAGCCTTCCGGGCAATACTATTATACGCGCTGGTTCTGTTCTGGAGTCGGAAGATATACACGAAGTGACGTAAACCTTTTTTTACAAAAAATTAGGATTTTCAAATTCATGTTACGTTCTCAGCGAGCAAAAGGGTGAAGGTTCCAGCAAAGATGCTACGCCAGGGACCAGCAAACCCGATGACAGAAGCTCAGAATGACAAAATTCGAAGAATAGGAGCAGTCAGCCGCGCGTATTGCCAAAACATGGCAGCAGAGTTCTAGCCGACCAACACACGGGAAAATCCACGTGGTTGGTGCTCGATCAAGAATGAATGGGTCCGCTATATGCATTGAATTGGGCCGTAGTGACACCTATTGGTCAACTCACTGACAGTTTCTATTTTCTTTAGGGGTCGACCCACGTAAGGAAAACTGCACCGCAGACTCAGTCATGTGCCTTATAGAGTTCTCAACTCAGGCGCGGATCCAGGGGGAGCACACCCGGCCCGTGCCCCCTCTATTTTGTGGAAAATGTTTAAAATTGACCGGGAAATTTCAAAATTTTTAAAAGGTGTTAAAATTTGACCGAGGTTTTCCACGATGCGGGCGGGCTGTGCCCCCTCTTTCCCATGATTCTGGATCCGCTCCTGCAACTGTTGATTGAAAACGGTCCATTTTATGTCAAGTGATACCCCGGTATCCGTCCATGTAGCCTACCTGTACGTGTTGGTGTTGTATTGTTGTATACGATAGGAATCGAAGAGAAAGTCGCAATTAGATTTTATAAGAGATTTATAGCTACATGTATGTGTCCATCCTGTCGTAAGTAATAGGCCAGTCGTGATCTACGGGGTCATACGCGATAGGCTGTGTCGTATCGGCGAACTGAGCCTAATGTGGCCGTACATATCAGATCACTTCGCAAACCCTTCTTGACTGTTTACGGTCGTCCCGTCTGTGTCCCTTATCCATCCCGATTTGATATGGGCAATTCGTTAAGGAACGTAGTCCGCCCTCATGAATTACTAAAGACCATAGACTTCCCTCTGTAATCCTCTCCTAATATAAACAAAGGCATTGCTGAAGCGTCACCAATCACGCGGCTGATATCAGTTCGCACACAAAGGTACCGACCCAGGCGCAGATCCAGAGGGGGGAGGGGGCGCCTCCCCTTTTGGCCAACAAATCTGTAAAATCGACCGTGAAATTCTGGAATTGAGCGCAAATTTCAGTGTTCCTAGCACAGGGCGCCCCCTCTTTTCCCAAATCCTGGATCCGCCCCCATTCGGAACTTCCGAAGGCAACTGCTAGGCAATTTCCGTGACGGCTCGCATTTCCCCTCGGACACAATTCCAAGGCAGCCATCTTGAAGGCGCAACGATTTCAATGCGTTTCTGGTGGTTTGGATGCGGTCGCCTCATCACACCCTGCGCATGAACGAAATAGTTCACACAAAAATGTTGCGTTCATCAATAATTGGCAGATTGGGTGACATATCGGTAAGTTTATATATAGTATGCCTCAACTTATCCAGGAAATAAGGTTGGATATCTTAGCAGGCCAAAATTCGGCGAAAATAGTTCCACGGTCGGTCACGTGGGTTTGTTGATAACAACATGGCTGCCTTGGACTTGTGTCCGAGGTGAAATGCGCCGCCCAGTGGATAGATAAGCAGTTCGCCTCAGGTCGTTCCGAATGATCCACCCCGAGACCGCGGCGCCATGTTGGCAGGAACCACAATATCGTCCCGCCAGTTGGGATAAGTATCCCTTTTCCCGTCAATTTTTCGACCTTTATTTTGTCGAAATTCATGGCGAATTGACGGAGCCACGGGCCACTATATGGTCCAAAAATAATTTCAAATCGTTTAAAACAGGACTTCCATATGATACCGAGTTCAGCAACGCAACAACTGTCTGCTTCCAGCAGGGCGAGCTCCTGCTGTCGGTTTTCGTCGGTCGCATACTTGGTGTATCCTGGATGGCTTGCAAGAGGTCATGCGTTTTTGAAATCCGGTCAAGTGATGGGGTCTTATGACATCCAAAGGAAACGGAAAGCCATTCGTTGCAAAATTTTCTATTTCTCTTCCGGTAACGTAAGATGTTCCTGTTGATGTACGGGTCGGACGGGACACAAGTGCAGCATATCAAAGCCAGCGGTACAGCTGAGAGAGCAGTGTCGCTCGATATTGGCGGCATTGCTTGTTTATTAATGGTGAAACATGGCCGAGAGTGGTCTCACACCCAAGGGTACCATCCACATTCTAAGGAGCGGTTATATTCAGCCGAATTCAATCATGACTGTTATACGTATGTGTAACCCTTTCATTGCTGGCTTCATTCAGTTTGAAAGTGATACCAAACCCTTAAAGCGCCACTTTCTATCTCGTGGCGGCCGACGTAACCTCGTGGGGGCCGACGTAACCTTTGACCTATAGGCAACCTCGTTTATGCATGCGCGACAACACAGTTCATCTATTTGTAGAATGATCTAAGTTACCAATAGGCATTGAGACTGTTGCACACATAAAGGAACGCATTGTACCTTACTTGATGAACGGTTAGTCACGCTGTGACACGCGTTGAACTTCTCAAGTGATGAAAAGGATGGCGGCCATTTTGTCAGCTAAGGTTTCGTTATGGTATCAGTCTAGCCTAGGTTTTACAACTGGTTTTATACGGATTGGATAGACACCAGTCTTATCATGTTGGTTCCCAATTTCTCCGCCAGGGGAGGGATACCAAGGCATACGCCATACATACAGTGGCACTTTAAAAGTTACAGCAACACCTTTACCCGTTTGTGTATTTGAATGGCTTTGAAAATTCCTGCATGATCTCGACGATGTTCTCAGAAGGTGACTAGGACCGCAATGAAGGATTTTAGAAATCGCTCCGTACTCTGAATGCCTTTGCAATGTAAAAGAACAACCTCATGTTAACGTTAGTGTTACCATCCCTTACAAAAATGTCCCATGCACGTGGGGGGCCACGTGTAAATGACATAACCACGTGGTAGTGGGCGAATTTTACACCAAAAATGTGTAAAAGTACACAAAACATGGGTAAATTTCGCCCATTACCACGTGGTAATGTCATTTTTTTGTAAGGGATTGGTGGGACGATCTCTTAAACTCCCTGGCTACTAGCTAGGAAAAGTATACGAATTTATTATGATAATGTGATCACGTGATAGCTGCAGCTAGATTCGTATTTCAGGAGAGTTCTTTTGTTTCGTAAAGTATTTTTGATGGGCAAGAGAAACTGCTGCCAGTAAAATGTGGTAACAATATTGTCTACTAGTCCATATCGCCTTCCTTTTCTAAACTAACATTGTACATATAACTAAGAATACGTCCACATAGCCAGATCCCAGATTTTATTTTATTTATTCTGCCTACGTATTTTATATGTCGCTATCGTGTCCGATTATTTCCTAAATAAATGCAAAAAATGTGTTATTTATAGCGTTACTAATTTCTGTCAAAAAGTATGGTTATTTGCAGGCTAACCCAGTCAAGAAGTAGAATATGGCATCTTTGGGCAGAAGAGCGACGTACCGTCGATATCATGTGGAAATGCACTCGCCTTACGAGCATTTCAATAAAAAAATTCACGCACTTATGTCTGGTTTTTAAGGAGAATATTTCAACATGGGCGGAAGAGAAGCTTCTTTCATTTCCAAGCGTTTTGTGGTTCACTGCGTTCCAATAGGATAACAGTTGTATTTTTTTTACCAAAGCGCTCATAATGCCAGAAACGGAATCAGCACATTCATAGTTCTCTAAATAATTTTGAAATGTTTTCCCAACAACCATATAGATTTTTATCTTTCAAAAAAATCACGTGGTTAGCAACCTACTGTTTTGTCATTGGCAACCACGCCATGAAACAGACGACAGTATGCAAATTTCCACAGTACCCGTATATTGGCGCGAGCGAAATATAAATGGTAAAGAGGCTCTTGTTATTTGTGCATTCGTTGAGTGAACGCTTGTCAAGTGAAAACAGTACGCTTGCTATATGAGATCAATATCTTTTACCTCGGGAAGTGAAATATATTCCGCAGTGCTAATTCAAAATGATTCATGGCGTTTTTAGCGGATCGCATTCCGTTAGAGACGCTTGGATGCTGCGATACAATCCAAAGGAGATATTTAATCCGTCAGATTAACTTTTTGGAGGGCGGAGCGGACCCTGTTTTGTGCGCTTTGTTCGTGGAGTTATGGATGTATTGAAATGTACAGTATTACGATGATGAAAAGAAATCAACAATGTTTAAACAGGATTCCTTGTACATACACAAAATATTCGGAAAAGAGGTATGTAATGAGATATTAGTGAGGTTTCGCAAGCGCCCGGTTAGGCCCTACGACGACGTTTATTGAGTGGGTATACATGTACCCAAACAATAGATAAACGTTGTCGTATGGCCTAACCGGGCGCTTGCAAAACCTCACTATTACTAGCATTTAACGGCAATTTTCTTGACGATAGACGTCGTATTAAACCTTATTTCTTATACAAATGTATGTCCAAAACCATCAAATTCCGTGGTCAATGACCTGGTGGAGTTTAGTTCAGGGGTACAAACATTGCCTTTAAAAGTAAATTTTCGTGCCATAAAGCCGTACGGTCTCAAAACCACGGCATCTGATCTGAATTCCATGGATTTCAATTAGGCCTAATATTTTAAAAAATCATATCCCTGTATAGAGGTTTTCGAGTCTTTCCACGGGTTAATTTTGTATTTGTATCACAAGCTCCTCATGTCCCTCACTCGGATGGGGTTTTCTTGCCCTTGCAAAGACACAAGGTAGAAGACACCACGGCTTACTGTCCCATACAACGGACTGAAGAGCACGTGTAACGTTTTTCAGTGAGGCCCGTGAGCCAGTGTGACAATACAATAGATTGACGGAATAAGCGGCGACTTGACAATGGGCGACACACAGAGAAACAGCGAATCCGTCTCCCAGTGTGTTCCGAACAATGGGAATCACACAGAAAAATGGCCACACTGAAAAACGTTACACCGGGAATGAAATGGCCCGGCTGGATTCGAACCCGTGCCCTGCCGCTTGCTAAGCGGACGGGATACCAACTAGGCTATCAGGCTCTTCGATGGGTTTATAATCCCGGTCCCCTCCTCCTGATACCCGCCTGTTACATGTATGTCACGATCTGTCTGTTCAGAAGTCCTATTTATGAGGCCGCGTAATCCGTAAATATGTTCTTAGGGAAGCATCCTATTCGTCATGGACACTATGACACCAGTAACATCTCTATATGTATACTATATTTTAAATTCTTACACATAAAATCTACACGCTCGTGGTTTCAAGGCCCCCTGATGATCGACTTATTGCTATAGGCCTATCAACATCGTTTTATAAAAAGATAGCTTCCGTATCGATCTCGCTGATAGTATAGCTCTATCAAGTGCACAGTTCGTGATACATGTAGTAGGCCTACACAGCGCCTGAGGCAGGTCTTTAGGATTCGTATGCTTAATGTGTTGATTAGTCATGTACTTTACAAGATATGTTATGCCTGTTTTGGCGTGAATACATTGTAACCATGGTAGGGGAAGATGAGCGAACGGAGTATCTGACGATTCATAAAAAGTCTGATTCGTATCCATCTTCTAGAAAACCTATGGTTCCTCCGTTGAGATTAACCCAGAAAATGTGTTTCATCGCCATTTTAACTCAACTTTGATTGTCACGTGATTTGAGAGCCATTGCTGATTGGTTAATGACCAACCTGTGGCCGGCTTGTTCCCGTCGTTAGGCGTCGCATACGAGGGACGTCGGGCAAGAACGAGCAAAAAATCAAGTCGTTTTCTGCAAATTACGTGTAACTATTAAACAACTGTGAAACCAGTACTTAACGATGTCTAAGCTAAACACCTTTTATGAATTCGGCCCACATCTAGTTCCCACAGGTAAAAAGTTCAACGATCTTATGGAAAGTCACGAACCACGAATGCCAAATACATCAGTCAACGGCTTCGGGGCTAGATCTCGCTATCCGTGATATCATTGGGGTTATGTCGACAAAGACACAAATGAAAACCTTCCGGGAAGCATGAAAATGCTTTCGTCGGATCAAAAACAAAACATATGGCCTTGACCTTGCGCCCAAACAGTCTCATCGCCATGACGACGATCAGTCGTGACTTTTTATTTTCCGATCGATGCGGAACTTATTAGAGGCAGTTCGACAGGAAATAAAGCGACCAGGTGGTAATGGGAATTCACCTAATGCTGTATTGGAATGAATAACTTGATATGTTAGTCAAATGTCTGGTTTCCTTTCATCATGTTTCCGTGACGATGAGAAGGATATGGCCATCAAGAAGATCTCGGACAGTGGTCACAATACTTTTACAGCGACTGGGCCAAATGTTCCCGAAGTGTAAAGTGCCACAAGGTTCACGTTTCTCAGTGTTTCCCCATTTTTATGGGATACGCTGTAAATCTCGGCGAGAATAACAGATTTCTCTGTGTTCCCCTATTGAAAAGTCATCGTCTCTCTAGCGGTCTGTTGTGTAGAAACACTGAAGAATGGGGAACATTAAAAAGCATTACACCGGACTATTATGAGAACACTCTCTGTTATGGACATCAAACGGAAGCCCCAAATTGGTCGTGTCCATTCAAATCACCTCTGTAATCAGGACATCTCCAAACTAAGGACAGCGTCACAAAGGTGTCCTTAATGTAGAGGTTCTATTGAAATTGACATTGCCCCATTTTGAATACACTTCAGTGAGAAAAAAATTACCAATTCTTCAAAAATTCTGTCTGAGTCCATGTCATTTTTCCGGAAAAAACATCAATATTGTCTCTTTTTCCCTATACTGACGACACAGAATTGAAATTTAACATTAACTTTCGTGTAGCGATTAGTCATACTAAAATATATCATGACGGGGCGTTCCCAATCATTGAGTACTCACTGTACGTCTAGTGGTACATATATATGAGCCTCAGTCACTCATGTCACAATGATGACCACTCAAGTTCTCCGGTCTTTGTTTATACTTTAACGTTACTATGGCAACGGTGGGCCAAAATCGACGGCAAATTTCAAATGAGTTGACAATGGAAGCCATGAGGACATTTCATGTAAGCAGTAAATTTGATTTTGTGTTATTCATCGTTACAATGTATCACTTTAATGCGTTACAATCGAATTCACTTTGTCAGTTGGTCGCGAGGGAATGTGTTTGTTTTATCATGAAGCGATGTTTGCAGTGTCTCTGATAAGAGATTCCAATCGTTCCCTTGATAGAATAAACAAGATAGATCATCGGTAGCCTTCGTTGACGAGCTCAGCGGGACAGAGATGACGCATGCCGCCATTGTTGGCGACTTCCGCCACACCACTGAGTCCAGAGCGAGGCAAAATATGAGCACTTCCGGTAAAGTGTCGGCAATGGACTTCACCGATTCAACCGAAACTTAGAACAATACTTTTCATTTCAATGCGAGAGGTGAAAATTGTTCCATAGAGAACGAATTAGAATTCTCATTCTGCCTACTTCTTGGCGACTTCCGCCAAACCACTGAGTCCATATCGAGGCAAAATATGATCACTTCCGGTAAAAAGTCGGCAGTTGATTTCATCAGTTTAACCAATATTTAGAAAAGCTTTTCATTCATTGTGAGAATGGGAAATTCTTCTATAATAGAGAGTGAATTAGAATTGGAACTGTTTTTAATTTTGGAACAATATTTGTTATCCAATCGGCAGCACCAAAAGGAAAATGTTTTTCAATTTAGAAACCGGAAGCGCACCTTGTTGTGACACTCGACCAGTTTATCACAATTTTTTTTGAGAACCGCTTGCTTTCAACTGCCCCTAATTGCCAGATTCCTTCTGGTTCATAAATCAAGATGCCCCTATCTGCTTCAAATCCATTTGTGCAGTATGTTCACATAATGGACATCTTTTAAGGCAAGCGTTTATCGGGGCACTGGGACCGTTTCTTGATGATACCAATAAAGCAGTCGGAGGCAATGTTTCCGTCGGTGTATAATTCATCACCACCATCTCATATGTTTATTACAAGCATGATATTGGCCACTATACATCCAAAGTACCAATATTTCACCTCAGTAAGTGTTCCCAGTGGCATGGGGCAGTTCGCGTCGGCTGCAAACTTATCAAGTTGATCGCTCTCAGAGGTGTACAGCGTAACTGAACCATAGCACAGAAAACAGACAGTTCAAAAACGTTACTACCGCGTTCAACTACACAAACATTATTTTCGGGTACGTTGGTGCTCTGGACGTCAATTTCAAACCGCCCGTTTCTGGGCGAGAACAATTGGTATCAATTGACCGGGCACGGAAATTGCTGGTGTTAACAACATCCACCAGAAAGTCGGCTGATATGTTTTAGGATGCCTAACGAAACGCGATGTAAATATTGAATAGATCTTACTCAATAAATATGTCTGGCATCTTTTTTGAAATTGACCAATTAAAGTACAACAAAAAATTCTAAAAGTGTACGTTCACAGAATATATTTTACACCAAAAATGACTTCCGTGGTTTAGAAACGTTGCCATGGTGATATACAAAACGCTCGTAGGTCATACAAAATTCAAAAAAGTAATTTTCACGTGTATGTGTTTCAACTTTCTACTTAACGCTTCGCTTCAAAAGACATCAAGTATGGATGAAATCCGCACAAAAGTCATTAAAGTGTTGAACGTAAGGGAACACCACTTGATCATAGCTTCCAAATGCCCATTTGTGGATATTTGAGATTGTTGGGTTGTGTGATAATTGATTCCACGGTAACCAATGGAAAAAGCAATTTGACTTTTGTACATGTACTGTGTGATGTGAGAACGCTATTTGACTTTTGTACTGTGTGATGTGAGAGCGCTATTTGACTTTTGTACTGTGTGATGTTAGAGCGCTATTTGACTTTTGTACTGTGTGATGTGAGAGCGCTATTTGACTTTTGTACTGTATGATGTTAGAGCGCTATTTGACTTTTGTACTGTGTGATGTGAGAGCGCTATTTGACTTTTGTACTGTGTGATGTGAGAACGCTCATAGACGAGGAAGCCCGTATCGTAACTGTGGGGATGCGTCGAAGAAGAAAAAAATAATTCGGACATTCAATTCGGCGTACTGACGGATTCTTTTTTCGTCCCTTGCTGATACATGTACATGTACATGTATCTTCATACATGTGTGTAGGCCCAATGACGTCATGAATGAGCACGTTAACAGGCATTCCGTCTATACAGCTACGGCTATCCACACCTACCACGGTCCTCATAAGGCCATTCGTTTTTTATTACTTGTTTGGCGGATCCGCCGATGTTAGTTTTGGGCTTTTTTGAAAAAAAATAAAATTGGAAATATTGTCATTTTTTATTGCCCCCGACATTAAAAACCCTATAATATCCGAAATAAAAGTGACACCTTTTGACTTTGCACATGTGCAGATGACAGAATCGGATTCGGAAGCATGATCTATCTGTTCCCTCTGTCATGTCTGTGAAGTGTCCAGCCTTGTAACTTAAGTTTTGCCTTCATTCGTCCTGATCCTGCCGTGGTTGGGTTAGGGTTTTTTTCTTTGTTGGATTTTATTTTTATTTTTATTCCGATCTCCTATGTTAGGTTTACAGCAAAGAAATCCGCCAAACAAGTAATATAAAAGGAATGGCCTAAACAACCATAAGTGTATTTGCGATTAGATAAATATCCCGCTTGAAATATCAACGTTGAACATTTGTCACTTTCTTTGAACAGAAGTTCAAAATGTTTTGTTAGACCGATCGAAATTCCTTTGGTTTAGAGAGAAAATACCTCCACCGTTTTGTGCATCGATAAGATTATACGGTATTCCAACCGAAGTGAACGCCCATACGCCAGTGAAATAGGCGATGCCACGTTTTTTTTCGTTTCGCAAGACAGGTGGGCAGATAAATAGGAACCAACCTGACGCAAGGCGGCGCTGTCATCGATCCGCCCGAGAGACGTCACTTTTGTCTCAGTTGATATTGCATCGCGGGAAAATGTATGCACGTGTACATTTTCAACAGGATTTTGTTCCGAAAATTTCGTCTATGCAGCATGTGGTGGAATTTTCGTCCGGAAAATCCAGAAGTTCAGTTTGCTTGATACCAGCGCCGCCTAGCGGATAAATGGTGCAGGTAGTTTATTTTACCATTCTGCTAAAGACGTATGCGAACGAAATCTTGGTGACGTCACGAGTTCATTCATTGACTGACTACTACTCGATATCTCGCAATTCTCGCGAGGATTTCTTTCTCGTCACGTGATTTGTCACGTGATTTCCCAGGAATCACCACAAAATGTATCAACGAGCCGTCACGTGGACTTATCTCGAGATGTTCTACGTTTTTTTCATTGATTGGAGGGTGTAGGGTGGCGGAAGTTTCGAAATACGTCCGTTTACCCGTACCCTCTTTAAGTAGGCCAACCTTTGGATCAGGGATTTGGCGAAGTATGAGGACGCAAGGCAGGGGTGGCCCTATCAAGCAAACGCACTTTAAATTATTATCAAACCGTTCCGAATAATCATAACATTTATTAAAATTAAAACCTTTAATTTGATACATAAACGGTCTGTATCCATACTCTCTAAAATGAGAAAATAAGTACGAACTTCCAGTGACCACTTTTATATAATGTACGCCTACTGCAACACGAAAAGGCGTCTGTCGTAAAGGTACGCGTGTACCGTTGATCAGAATTAGGTCAAAATGACTTAATTTATTGGTCTCATTTACCTGTACGTCATACATAGTGTAATACCCACGATCTCGGTCACAGCTCAGCAGTATGTTCCCTCTCGTTCCCACTCTCAAATCGTATTTAATCCCTGGTTTGTAGCAAGGGTCACTGAGGGGTACCACGAGTCTACCCGGTATGGTACCTCTAAAGCCTCGCTTATGTCGCCCTTACGTTCAGTCAGAACTAGTTGGCAACTGATAATCGGCGCGTAGTTGGAACTAATCAGTCACAACTACAAGGTGACATAAGCTCTCGGGCGTCAGCGAGTAACTGGTTGCCAACTAGTTGCAAACTAAAAATATCCAGATCCTGAACGTCGCACATGTTCAACTTACTTAAAATCAAAAGAAATCTGTGTCGACATAAGCACTCAAAAGACGGCGATAAACTAGTTCCAGGTTGTTGCGACCGATCGGTATTTTTCTAGTCGGTGGCGACATAAGTTATCAGTTGCAACTAGTTGACGTTATTTCTATCACAGCGTAGGGCGACATAAGCGAGGCTTAACGGCATCATACAAGTCACAATTTCGGGGACCATGAAATTCATTGAAAAGGATAAGAAAAGTTTGATTGTAAAATATCCCATCGAACAGGCCTTGGAATTTGTGGAAGAATTTTTTATTGTGAATAAGTTTATAATCTCCTCGAGGAATTTCCGTGTATATTTGTGAGCGGTAATATGGTGAAGTCTTAGTGTTACTTTTATATACGACGATTTTCCCACTATGCCAATCAAAGAACCAATAGTCTCGTTGGAGAATCTTCACAGGGGGTCGAAACTGACCGACATTGGCCATAGAGTAGTCAACTTGCTTATCCTGCCGGTATGAGGAAAAAATAGACAAGCCTAGTGGCGACAAGGTTCACGTACATTGCACAGTAGAAGCACTAACTGAAGTGTACATGTAGGCCTACGTCTGCGAACAGTTGTACCAATGAATTTTTAAAACTAATGAGACCAAAAGATCGACTGATTTTGCCACCAGTAAAGTAGAAAACCTCGTCCCCAGGGCTTAAAATTCTGCGATTTGGTGTTATCCGGCTACCTGATTGGTCGGTACCATGAACCAGTCCAGTGATTTGGCAATATGCCCAATTTCAAGAATTTCTAAATTTGTGAGGTTGTGTTTCCAAGGGTCTCCGAAGAAGGGGACCGAGTTCAACAGAAGAGGAAGACCCTGGAACGAGGTTGGTCAAGTATAATGGCGCCAGTACATGAATCTAGTCGGTGCAACCAACTCAATCGAAGTGCCTTGAAGTTTACACCCAGTATTGAGCTTCATGACTAGAATTTTTTTGACTGCCTCTATACATGCACTAAATCAGAAAGTATCGCGCTGTACACGTTTACTTTGTTGTAAACTGATTTGGTCTTTTGAATACGTAAAATATTCTTATATCGGTCAACTGTCACATGACCTGGTCTCTGTAGTTTATAGTTTAATCCATGTAAGTCTATAAATATTTTCCAAAGATCTCGATTTTGTCGATCAGAACAGAAAGATTCGCCTGGTAGGCAAGCTAACTGATATCCCACTACCCGTGATACGGTTCTATCGCCATTACAATGCATAAGGTTGACCCGTAAGGCAGTGTTTACAGCCATAAATGAGCATCCCGGGGGTACCTTTATCAGACCCTCCTGCTTCAAGGGTCTATCGTTCTGTACGTTACGAAAAGCGAACACCCTAAGGGACCGGCTGAGGGCTATGGTTAGGCTGGCATCAAAATCGTCATAGATATGAAACACGGTTGGATGTTTTAGTAGACCTTGCCCTGGTGTAAAATATAATGTATTATTATACACAGGTGTAACTATTATTTCATTCCCCACTTTTTTCTGATGCAAATTGTATAGAGCAAAATATGCTGTCTCTAAATTCATCGTTCTTCTATCAATGAAGAGATATTTCATGTTTTTATGAAAATATACATTTACCATCCCCAAATCACCGTACAGTACACAGGCTCCTTTGTACACTTCATCCTTACCAGGCATAAGGAACCGACCAGTAAAATTCCCGACCGAAAAATCATACATGTCAACCTCTTTTTCAATGTAACATGTTTTCGACCTTGTGCTCACATGAAAATGTAACAGATAGTTGGATACTGGG
Organism: Notospermus geniculatus; assembly: GCA_002633025.1. Lineage (NCBI taxonomy): Eukaryota > Metazoa > Nemertea > Pilidiophora > Heteronemertea > Lineidae > Notospermus > Notospermus geniculatus. The sequence goes on from NMRB01002361.1 coordinate 31,479, forward strand.
TTGATAATTACACACCCTGTTCTGGTCTGTTCAACATACCGGTAGTAACGCGACTGCATGTACTGGAGATTCGCACGGAATGTCGCATCTCGGACCTGAGGGCTATACACTACGACCGCTGTCCAGGGAATTGGCTCCTCCTGATAGCGCACTAATATGAAAAACTCAGTCGGATGAAATTGAATCAGAAGGTCTTTTTTATTCACATTAATCGGGGGTGAAGTGCCATTCGAGCAGTTAATTTATACTGAAAGTACGTCTCTCTCTATGGTGTATATGTTATTAGTAAAAAAGATGTCACAGACTCAAATGTATTGACTAATGTGGATAGGCAAGTTAAAAGAAATCGAAAAAACTTCATGTAGCCTACTAATTGGCATGCGGAACCAGTAGATAAATGCCCTGTGTAGAGTGAACTTCGGCCTCTCATTTGCATATGATAATGAGGCTGCAAATGTGAGGCCGATGATGTCTATGACGTTGAGGCAGTTTTCTGACGCCATTCCACAAAAAGTGCACGTGAGTACCAACTCAGTATGGCAAAAGTTGTTCGCCGGCGGGATTGCTACCGTGAAGGGATTCCCCAAAGCCAAAAATAGAAATTACGAATTCACGTGAACCAATCAGAACGCGAACAATAAAATTGTCGCTCGTGTGCGCCGCCCTTAAGCGGACTAGGACTTTGTATTGCCTGTCCTCTTGTTGTGAGTGTTCGGTCTCTGTGGGAATAGGGAGGTTAAGAAATCAAGCGATAAACGTGAACGTTAACGACAACGATATTTTTGTACCGAAAATGCAATGTAAAATCTGGTGAATGTGTAGTACGAAAAATACCGTTGTCGTAAAATTTACGTTGATCGTTTGATTTCCTAACCCCCCTATTAGGGAGTTTAAGAAATCTAACGATAAACGTTAACTTTACGACAACGTTATTTTTTGTACCGAAAATACAATATCAAATCTAGTGAATGTGTAGTACGAAAAATAACGTTGTCGTAAAGTTCACGTTTATCGTTTGATTTCTTAAACTCCCTAATATCACCCAGTGGACGTTACGATAGCCTATTATTTACCTTCTTCTGAAACATCTTCGTCCCTGGGGAACCAAAAGCCTCCGATTTCTCCATACACGTCCCTCGTTTTTTACTCATCTGACAAACGAAACGTACTTGTTCTGCTAAAGCGTCGAATGTCGTACATTTCAACTGGCAACACATGATGGCGCAGGCAAGGTACGAACGAACGTGTTGCTGTGGTATATCTGGAACCATTATACCCCAGTCTGACACGATCATATGGTAGTACACAGTAATAATGCCCTTCATTTTCGTCTCTCGGCCCTAGCTTTTACTTCTATGTCACTTGTTCCACTAGCCGCTGGCATTGTTGGCGGAAAAATTGAAGTATCACCAAAACACAGCACGGATGACGCGTGCGCACTCAAATGCCGCTATCGACAGTTGAGCCAACCCCGCCGTAAGACATGTGTTGATTGACTAAAATATATCGAGCATGACGAGAGGCACAGCTCGCAATGATCATTGGTCGGCCCAAAGTAGTCCTGCGATCACTGATTGGCAAGCAAGTTTGGCGCCAATAGTAACATTAGTGACGCCTATTGGCCATATTCTGAGGAGCGCGTAATACGAAGCAGTTCCAGAGCCCGCCACCTACCTACGACGACACCCGCCGAGTAAAACCCGGCGGATGTACAACGATCATGAGTTGCGTTCCGAAGAGAAGATACGGAATTGGCATGTTGCTTATGGTCGTTTTGATGCTGAAATTCCTCAATCGCTATTGCGCAGTTGTCACCATTTCGACGAGGCGAACATGTTACTCTTTCTTCCTATTTCCAGTCGAAGTCGATTGCCTGACACCGATATCAGCAGTGTAGTACCGGTGTAATGTTTTTCACTGCCCCCCCCCCCCCCCTTTGC
>NMRB01002361.1:33425-69719 GCA_002633025.1 Notospermus geniculatus
CGTTTGCCAATGCCCCCAAACAAAAGATCGACGGAATAAGCGGCAACGTGACAATGAGGGAGGCACTGATAAACATGTCTTTCTGTATTTGAGTGTCCGCCGAACAATATAAGCGGGCATTGTCATACGGGGGGGGGGGCATTTTCACACATTACACGTGTATAAAAAACATAGCATTTTGGCAAGCTATCGGCGGGTGATAACCAGTCGACTTCGCCAGAAAAACTTGCCAAATTCACCATGAGTTTCACCATGAGACCTCATGCAGTCTCGGGCCGTCAACTTTGGAGGTTGTCGAAATGACATCAGGTGCGCGCTGCGCCGTGTTCGGCGGCCGTGGCGTTCCATATAAAATTTAACTGAGCGTTATTCGTCTCTCTGAGCCTAGCTAACTCGACTCTTGGACTCCAGGGCCCATATTCATAAAACCTTACTAGGCTTAGTTACTTGCTAAAGTGGTCAGTTTGTACAGGTACACATTAACTAGCAACCAACTAAGCTAGCAAGGTTTTATGAATGGATCCTAAAAAGTTTTTTAGCACCCGTGTGGTTCCTCCGAATCGCCTCCTGTACCCATGATTGTTGTCCAATCCAGAAAATCGCTTGTATAGATAACATGGCTCATATTGCTTACAAAACTTTTAAATATCGATCAATGCGACGAAAGTGATAAGAATACTTTGAAAACACAGAGAATATGAATTACAACGTTTTGAATACGACATTCACCATGAAACAACAATTGGTAGGCCTATCATTGTGTAGATAGGTAGTGATTATTCACATCCTTTTTTACCCGTTGAGTAAAAAAAAGTCATTCAGTGTCTTAAACGCACTGATACTGTGCATTGCTGCATTCTGCACACTAGTCCCTTGTCTCTACACCAACGTAGGCCCTACTCCGTTTGAAATAAGAGGCCGCCCATACTTAAAAATCTGCAGGAACCCTGCATGATAGCCTAGGGTTATCATTTAAACGGCATGTCTTGGGTTCGAATCAAGCCTGGGCCATATCGGAATTAACAATCCACAGCGTTTCATTGACTGTTAGGCCCAGACGCATACGACGTTCGAAACGAAACAAACCGGTACCGGTATGAAAATAACGTCACTTCGTGAACAAAAGCAAGAAAAATATGACGTTTAATCTAATGATACTTGAATTGTAATGTGAAATTATAATTCTTAAAAAGAAGAAAAATCAAATGTTCCATTTATTTTCGAAGTAGCAGCGAATCGTGCACACAGCATCTTTAGTGCATGCAAAATACTATACATGCGCTTGTATCGGCTAGACTTCTATGCATACATATCTTCGTATGCATAGATCTATACATAGAGTATTGTCAGCAAGTATCGTTACGCCAGACAAGGATTATCGGAGATGGAACACAGTGAAAGAGAAAGTAAATATAGGGTGGCCAACTTCATCGACAGTCGACATCATGACGAGCTCCCCAGAGTCTCATTCCAATCAAGTACGTCCGGGCATTGAGCTCGCATCATGCAGCTCTCGGCCTTGATGCTCGTGTAAAAAGCCAATGACTGGAGTCTCAAGTCATAGAGAGATCAATGATGCTTGAATTCTCATCACTACCCACCAGTGAAATTTGACGACATAAAGAAAAATCTGCCTTCCAGTGTCTCCACTTATGTGGGTTCAGGCCCATTTCGACTTCTCTCAATTCGCCTTTTCCCATTTCGCTCTCAAAAAGTATTCGACATTTAACCTTATCCCAATTCGCCATTTCCAATCCTGCCTTATCCCATCTTGCCTCTGCCTCTATTCGCCTTTTCCGATTCCGCCTTGTCCAGTTTGCTTCAACAGTGTTAATTTGGAAGAAAAATTGGAAGATTAAGATGACCCTGGATTAAGGCCAGTTGAGACAGACAAATACCAAAAAGGCCAAATATGACAAGGTGAACTGCGAAAAGGCCAGATCGGAGAAGGCGAAATGGGAAAAGGCAAATTGAGAAAAGGCGGAATGGGCAGAGATCCTTGTGTGATCAGGGGGCGGAATGATCACTTAAGTAACAGCCTATTGTGTACTACCATGTACACTGTCGTATAAAGAAACGCTGTTCCATCAATTAACCATGATCCAACTGATCTCAAGTGGAGGCCTTGTACATCGGAGGGCAGCAATGTTGAATGCCCCTCACAGCCCAAGGAGAACAGTTTAGGGTCATAGCTTTGGGGCAACTGCAACGAAGCTATCACTACGTGGAACAAACTACCAACAAGCCCACAACATACCAATGAACTCATGCCATTCGGACAAGACAGAAAACGTGGCTGTTCTATCTCAGCCAGCGCTTGAAAACTATTATTTATCTGACTAGAGTTACACGCAACGTACACTGAACGTAACATTACACACCGATATATCAAATCAAATAAATGGTCCCCACAGGCCCACTGCAAGTTCTGGACCATCCGCTATTATTGCAGCCCACTAAAAATATACGTCAATTTGCAACGTTAGCGAAGTAATGTACTTTTTCCCTGGACTTTTTCTGATATTCTGTAACGTATTCGCCGATATCCGCAATAGCAATGTACTACCTAATATCTGAGTGGATGCTATTTGCTTGGCGAATTCAAGTAGATCACTTCGGCCCGTATTCAATAAGGGTGATCATCGCACGTTTAAGGGTGTTTTGGCCTAATCAGCGTACAAATTCTGCATTACACAGGTTAAAGGCCTAGAAAACTATTGTCTGATGTCTGCACGGTGGTTCACCAGAGGCGTTTACCCGCAGGATAATCACACGCGTCTAACTATCCTGCGTCTAAGTCAAAGAGCATGAAGGAAATGTTGAACGATCAGGAAGGCTTGTCTAGAATTTTTCCAACACTTTCTNCATGTCTACTATTGTCCGAGAACAACAGCATTTCTACTATTGTCCGAGAACAATTAGCATTTCTACTATTGTCCGAGAACAACAGCATTTCTACTAATATTGTCCAAGAACAACAGCATTTTTACTGTTGTCCGAGAACAACAGCATTTCGACTGTTGTCCGAGAACAATAGCATTTCTACTATTGTCCGAGAACAACAGCATTTCTACTGTTGTCCGAGAACAATAGCATTTCTTCTATTGTCTGTGAACAATAGAATTTCTATTATCACCTACTTGTTTTCTGGCCACCCTGTATAACGACACATGGCTTCAGTGGGAGTGTCAGCGTTTGCCAGTGGTGGACGACAGAGGACGACTGAAAAGTGTTGATTTTGACCATAAAATTTGATCTAAATTTCCCGAAATTTGCCCGAATCCGTCAACCACTCAAGGACTACTGGACAGAACCCTGGTTTGTACGACAGCACACAAAGTCACCACAAAACAGCATTGAAAAGAGTCCTTTACATTATATGTATATCGACGTTAACTTGACAACGTAACCCCTACATAATGTACACTCCAAAGTCCTTCGTGCTCATCCAAAACGAAATCAATAATCTCAACCAGTCATTATGAAGCCAGTCGTTAAAATATTCAGCCCCCTTGCCATCCCATGCAGTACTGTGTTACAACTGTACGTGGTACACCTCTGTAAATGTCTAATAAAGTTGTTTGAAATTTATGGGACATACATGTATCTTTTCCTGTATCCTTGGTTGAACGACTATTAATATGGATAATCTGCAGTTACACAATGGATGACTTTAAAGTTTTGGTTTTAGATTCAGTGTTAACACTAACACCAAATTACCCCAACCCTCAGTTAAACCAAACCTTAAAAACTCGATTTATGGTGTTACACCTGTGTTGAACGACAGCCAGTGTTCTGGGCAGTGGGCTGCAGAACACGACTACACCAACACCAATCTTTGGAGTCACCACGATGAGAAAGTTGGCTATTGCCGTTCAACACTGCGCTAGTGGCCTTGGGAGTCATATATAACACATGGCAGACAACGGCGAGGGCACTAATAAAAAAGGCTAGCAAACTATAACACATGGCAGAAGATGCAGGACAAAGACTGCAAAAAATCGACCAACTCATCATCACATGGTAGATGATGATGGCAATACAAAGTTTGCAAGGAAGCCATTCACCACTTGAGATTATATGACGCCATTGAACAGTTATTCAACGCTTGCACAGGAAGGCAACAGCAGAATAGCAAGGACATCAATATAGCACGTAGCAATTCTGAATGTGGTTCATGCACTGTACATTGTACATTGTACATGTACATGTACATAATATGATGTAACGCCAAGTCCAGCAACAACCACTTCACACTTGACAGGTGTTATGATTTTCAGTGTGGCCATTTCTGTGCGACTCCCACTGTTTGGAACACACTGGAAAACAGACTCACTGTTTCTCTTTATGACAGTCGGAGCTTAAGGCCCGTTTATACAGAGCGCGACCGCGACTGCGACCGCGACCGCGGCACCGACCGCGGCAGCCGCATCGGATTGATCAAATGTAAAATGAATGGGAACGTTTATACACAACGCGACCGCGGCCGCGACCAAAATTTTGGTCGCGCGGCATGCCGCAGAGATTGCCTCCAGAGCGAAATTTTTGAAAATGCCGCGCGACACTTTTTTTTGTAATGTGAACTTCAATGTGGTCCTGGCATATTTCCAGGCGACCACGGCGTTTTCGTTTATACACAGCGGCTGCCGCGGTCGGTGCCGCGGTCGCGGTCGCAGCCGCGGTCGCGCTCTGTATAAACGGGCCTTTATTCTACCAATCTTTTGTAATGTCACACTGGCACACAGGACACACTGAAAAACGTTACCGGGTCGCCCGTTCCTGGGTCCAGCCTGCGTTGCATATTGAAACCAACTTCCAATGTTCACAGCTTTGGTTAAATCGACTATTGCAACAGCTACTCGGATCTTGTCTTGCTGCGTATCAGAGCGATCAACAACACTCAACTTTTACTTTTTTGCTTTTCCCTCCAGGCAGACCAGTCGATGAAGACGACGTGACGTCACAATTATGCAAAGATTATTGGAACTGCTGCTTTTCATGGTGCTACAGTCCACAAGATGGAGAACAGGTAAAGAACACCTACAACATGCACAAATCATGTCTGTGGGATAACGTCACTGAGATGCGCTCCTAGACTGGCATCACACATACAAACTCATGTCTGTGATATATCACTGAGATGCGCTCCTAAAACTCGTAGCACACATAAAAAATCTATGTCTGCGATATCTCACTGATGCACTCCTAAAGTTGGCAGCAGGCATACAACTCATGTCTGTGAGATTGGAAATCGTGGCTAGAGAGGCGCAGAATAACTACTGCAGTTCACAGAATCATGCTCATACAACCACTTTTCATCTTCCAGGTCATTCACTGGGCTATAAACTGACTATTTTCACGTCGAAGGACCCTGGCTCCGGTACAAAAGGTGACGTTTCAGTCATGTTGTCAGGAGTGAAGAATTCTTCCGCCACTTGGGAAACGCTGAAACGGACGCCGGCAAGCTTCCGGACAGGAAGGTATGGCATCACCAAACAACTAGTCCTGAACAACTTCTTTCAATAAGATACATGTATTGGCATGAGATGGTAACCTGAACGGTTTTCAATAGATTTTATGGCGGCAGCGACACGTTGGGCTAATTGTGGCCAAAAGCTCCCCATCAAAGCGGTGGCAGCTGTGAGGGAGGGCGCCATGTTGGCCAACGAAACGGCGCCTCTCCCAATGCAGGCAGAAGCCGATTTCCTGACAGTTTAGCCTTTCGTCAATGCTTCTTGGTATACCAACGCTTCTCCGGTCATTTCGCCTTCAGACTATGCAAACTTCACACCCAGAGGTGCAGCGATCGTAAGCCTTGGTGGTCCAAGGTGTCGTTGATGCACACACACACACATACATGTACATATACATACATGCCACATACACACATACATCACACGTAGCATCATACGCAATGTGACTTTCCATTTCAGTGTTGACATATTCGATGTGGGCCATACAAGTTTCGGCATGATCAGACAATTCCAACTGTTATTACAAAACAAATACATCTGGAAAATGGAAAAGGTAAAACTAGGATAGGCCTAGGCCAACACATGAACAAGAGCAACGCTGAGCGTGGCATTCCTCGCGTGTTTGCCGAGTTGATTTTCCCTGAAGTTGGGCAAAACTAATTTGAAAGTGGTTNTTTTTGAAAGTAGGTACTATCCTCTAGTCGATCCCAAACATAAGTACCACAAACCAATTTCAAGATGGCGGCTCTATAGTGGCCGTCTTGAAAATCGGAAAGAGTCCATTTTCGAAAGAAGCTCCATACCAAGAATCTATATTGTATGACTGGTTCTTACTGAAATTGACAGACTGATTTCAAAATGGCGGCTTTGGTGGCCATATTGAAAAAACCCAGAGACATGGGACGATTTTGCTGGCGTTCGCCATCTTAGCCTCCCGCAAGAATTCGCGGACCATTGTTTTAAGCTTGAATCTATTCTCTGCTGCAGGTCCAAATTGAGAATCCGGTCACCGGCAAAAAGTCTGAATTCAGCTGCAATTGCCGTTTTCGATGGCCGAATATGATCAAGCATTTCTTTGTAAAAAGTAAGTAACAAAGTGACTAGGAAAATTCGTATATGAACGTAATGTACATGTACGTGTATATTACAACAGCAAAACTGACACATGTGACGCAACTACATGTACAAGTGTACGAAGACCTTCATAAACCTGATTTAGGTGATATCGGCCAGCCGAATGCTGTACCCACAGCCTCAACCTGATCGAATCCGTTCTTTGCTGCACTTTCAGTTGACGGTGGATGGTCCGCCTGGTCAGCGTGGTCACAATGCAATGCAAACTGTGGTACCTGTCCAACCAGTTGCCCAGTTACTCATATCATGGTGGGCACTTCTAAGACTCGGACAAGAAAGTGTGACAACCCTCTTCCGGATAACGGTGGCGACCCTTGTAAAGGTGCTGATAGAGATTATAATTGTTCAGTATGTGTCGGTGAGTATATAAGTAACCGTGTTGAAACATTAGTGAGGTTTCGCAAATCTGACGAAACACGAAGTACGAAATTGGACTTCATTTACATGACGTAGTGTATTTCAGGAGATGGTTGGTACCACAAATAGCGCCTGCTGCAAGAGCGTCTTTTACTGTATGACGTTAGATCGATAGAGTTACGGTGTAATTTAAACTTTGAAATTTATCTTTCGTTTCCACTTCGTAGATACGAAGTGATAATTTGAAAATTCAAGATGCACCATAACTCTTTCGGTCTTACATGACATGGTGAAAGATGCACTGGCAGCAGGGACATATGGGGTACCAATCATCTCCAGAAATACATTAGGTCCTGGAGATGAGTTGAACTTCGTATTTCGTACTTCGTTTTTCGTCAAATTTGCGAAACCTCCCTGTTTGTTGGCAGTTGGACGAGCTCCGATCAGGGTATGCTGCAGACTCAATCAAACGATACCACCTGGAACATTAAAGCCTTTTATAGGCCTATCCGAGGCAGAGGCTTGTTGACAAAATGAATTTTTGGTGTTTTTCAGATAGTAGAACTACCACCACCAGTATTCCATCCACAACGCCAACGACGACGACGACACCTACGAGCACAACAACAACAATAACAACAACGACTACAACAACGACGACGACGACAACAACACCAACAACGACGACGACGACGACGTCTCCATCAACCACGTCACTGGAAACAACTTCCTGGCCGGTTCCAGGTACGAATGCAAGTGGATCGTTCTCTTCGACTGTAAATCCCATGTCTTCTGTTACGACCGCCATAAATCCTACCCCTTCCTCTCCTAAGAACCTCATCTCTTCTGTTAGTGGCATGACAGACCCTTCCTCTTCTACAGACCTTACATCTTCAGTTAGTACAATCGTAAAACCTACCACGGGCAGTACCTCTTCTGTTGGACCTTTCGTTTCCACGACCTTTACTCCTTCTGTCAGTAGCAGTACTCTGGAACCACCTTCGGCGACTACAACCAACCTTCAAACCCTCGAATCATCAAAACCTTCAGTTTCATCATCATCATCATCATCATCATCCGAACTTTTACTTTCGTTGTCCTCTTCATCTACACCTGTAGCATCGTCGACTTCTAGTGCTCTCTTCCATACTGCAAGCACCTCAGGAGAGACCTCAAGTTCTAGTACTGCTTCAGTGTCCAGTAAAAGTGGGGTGATTGAAGGCCACGGGACGACCAGTAGCACAACGTCGCCGGCGACCGTAACTTCGGAGCATTCCACAAGTTCCATTTCTGCTCAGTCGTCCTCTACGTCAAGTTCGATAACCATTCCTTGTAGTTTAGTGTCCTCTATACTTTTATCCAACTGCACATCCGTAGTGTCTTCAAGCACAACAACAGTATCTACAAGAAAACCTACAGAATCCTCGAGCACATCCGTCGTCTCCACACCCATCACAACACCAAACACAGGAATGACACATAGTATTTCCTCTACGGTAGCGTGTAAGGAGGGGACGTGCAATTCCAGCACGTCATCCCAACGACCACACATAACCAACGCCAGTTCATGGGAAACAGCAGGTCAGTTCATTTTCTTCAATTTTCCTTTGCGTTTTCTTGTGTTAAAGGCTTAAGACAGTTATCGGTTTATTTACAAACTAACCAGAATCTACTGGAATGGGTAGCATGAATACAGCGATTGTTTCTGTGACATATTCGTGATGACAAGTAGCTTGTCAGGGAGAAACTGCAGTTGTTCGATCTACCAGGCAAACTTGACAACTTCAAAGCGGCCCAAAGCCAGCAGCACACCAGGCGATATCGTAAGCGATCTGATCGCCACCGATCGTCCCGGCCAGCCACCGCAGACTACGCGATCTCGTTTTTCGGTGTTGTTCGAGCATCGGTGGCGGGAAGATTCCGCGCATCGCTATCTGGCGGACACCTGGCGTCAACAGCCGATTTTGCTCGGTGGCGAGCAGATCGCTTGGGATATCGCCTGGTGTGCTGCTGGCTTGAACAATAATGCTGCAACAGCTGTATGGAAGGGTACAAAGTTATGACAGGACAACTTATAACAGTCAGTAATGTTCATACAGATTTCGGTTGGTCAGAACTACTTTCCACCTAAGATAAGATTCTGGATATTCTCTCGTGTGCGGCGGGCTTAAGCAACAACTGCTATGAATGGTACAAAGTTAGGACAGGAAAACTTATAACAGTCAGTAATGTCCATGCAGATTTTGATTGGTCAGAACTAATTTCTGAACCTAAGATAAGACAGTGGATATGACATGAAAACGAAAAGATGAAGTCGTACGATAACTGGTTTCAGAATACATGTAGGGAGGTTGCATGTGACGAAACAGCATCAACTTCTTTCGTAAAAATTGCATTGCGCCTATGAAAGATATTTATCGATGCATTTTGAATGAAACACGTACAGCGATATCCGGTTGGAGTGATAACTGACGTACGCAAGTCCTTTCATCAAAAGAGAAAGAAAATAATGATTTTCACCAAGGAAGTGAAATAAATTAGTTTCCTTACTGCCTTGAACATTGTTAGCTTCCAATTGTAACAATTGTAACAAGTTCTTGATAGCAATTAACTCCTTCTAATCAATATAACTGTGTTTACATAACCCAGACTATCATAATAATGCTTTGCTTAAGGAGAAATCTATTTTTCATTAATTTCTCTTCTTGTTGTGAGTTGGTTCTCATCATTTTCATTCCCGTTTGTCGTTTACTCAAATGGAAAGATTTCGGTTGTAATAGGCGGGATTTCGAAAAATGCAACGTTTAACAATAGAATACATTGTACATTACAATAGAAAATTTGATACGAGATCGCCCTGCCATAGCCAACACTAATGTTGACACTGGTGTTGGCAGCAGATTTCTTTGCTGTGACACAATCATTAGACACCCTCAGCCTGGTCCTACTTTCGCATACAATTTAAGCCGTGAGGCCTTCGGGAAAAGGGTCCATTTGAATGCTACTAAGTGTGATAAAAAATACTTTTTAGACCACACAACAACCGAAATCCATGTTTTTATTACACTTAGAGTGGTTCGGTATTTCACTTCACTGCTTTGCATGATTTGCATGATGGCAAAGGTTCATGTTCGATTAGTACCCGGTAGTACCTTTCCGGATATTTTAATATGGCAAACAATCGCAATCCTGATGCTAACAAAAATCGCATGAGTTGCCTGGCCTACAAAAAATTCGACCATTGGTTTCGTAATAAAAGAAAAAAATATAAAAAGACGATTTTTCGTCTCACATTTCCAACCAGAGGTCAACAACAACCAACGAATTCTGTGTGTTGTTGACCTTCACTATAGAGCGATAAAAGTCGATGGCAATAAAACACTGATGAGTCCGTTCCTACTTCTACTGCAATATTGGTCTTTCGATATCTACTTCTTTCTCTTCAAGCATGCATTCGATTCTCTTCAGTTACATGTATGAACTCCTTTATTTTGACCTACATATTGATACTCTAACTTAAGAGCGAAAACTCTTCAGGCGCGGTTGGCTCTAACGGACAACTCTGCCACAAAAATAACTTGGCAGTCGTTTGTGTCATTTGTATAAGCAAGAATATATAAGGAGCCTTGACTCCTTATATGTTCTTGGTATAAGTCATTAGAAAACAAACATTTTGTGTGGAGTACATACGTGGGGGCTGCCATTTTTCTGATTGCAATGAATCTAATGGTCTGTTTTCGTCTCATTACAGGTATTCCGATTGTCTCCGTTATAATAGTGATTCTGGTGACGTGTATCATCGTGGTGGTGGTCGTATGTCTGGTGAAACGACAGCAGAAGCAACGGTCGCAGATCAACCCCGATGCTCAAGAAGAGAGTGACGACACCGAGGACAATCCTGACGGAGACGACAAGGTGAAGCCTCCGAGTCCGGAACCGCCGGACGAACCCGACGAGGAAAGAGCGTCGCCTCCACAAGGCCCGTGGATGGCCAACGGTGGTCAAGCAATACCACGAACTAATGCAAAACCACTAGGTGCGAACGGAGATATCAGGAAGAAGGGGGATCCAGAACCGACGTTACCCAACGCGGTGATAGACTTGGAAGAGCCGGATAACTCTTCCGCAACACTGCACACACTCTGTCCCGTGTCGCCGAAGAGGAAAACGGCGTACGGGGCGTGGCCTCAGTATTACCCTTTGATATATCGGACGTACACTCCACACACTATAAGCTTACCAGGTAATCAGATAGTGAAAGAAGGCTCAGTGTCAGAGACCAAAGACATAGCCTTGTGTTCTATGGTGTGATGTGCTTGTTGGAGTTCTGTGCGTAAAGTAAGCTCACCGGACGGCAAGGAGCCTCCGGAGTTTGGCCAAGGTTTTACTTGTCAGATCGTGTGAACAAAGCAAGATATCTTCGGTAGAGGAAAGGCGTCGTAGCTCTATCAGATGAAGTAGAGGTATAACGATTTTCATGGCAACAGGATAGATCATCAAGTCTGGAGAAATTCGTGAAGTGATCGAATGAGAGCGCCGGAAAGGTGCGTGGAGTAAACGGAAGGCAGAGGGTATACTTCCTGGTCGCAAGAGCGAGATGGAGGAGCTGTAAGGCCCGGTTGAGTTGGAACGAACCCAGAAAGTGTAAGAAGTGGCTGCTGAACGAGAGCAACGGCACTGTCACAGAAGAGAGCGTCTTTCCTGGGTTAAGCCCCGATGAAGCAACGATGATTGCAATGAATACATGTAATCGATGATACGGTTTCAAGCTTTGGTGCAGGAGAGTTGTGCAGTTGACAGTTTGTCGACAACAGCGAGTCGACAAAATACAACAAATTTCTTATTTTCATCCATTTTCTGGGACATAGCCAGCTGCTTTTTTATAGACCTTCGCGATTTAGCCGCTGCAATGCACGGGCATGGACTATAAATGCGCAAGCTTAGGGCGTTGCTGCCGGCCATGCTATCTAGTTGACATACAAGATATCGTCCCCTGGTTGGGACATCGTCAACCGAGAATTAACAGGGTCTAAGTGCTTTTTTTACTTGACCCTCACTTCCTGTGCTTTAAGGGTCGTATTCATAAAGCGGTTCTATGGTTAGAACCGTCTTAGGCCGGTTCCAAGTACAGTGGTTGACGATACCTGGAACCGGCCTAAGACGGTTCTAAAGATAGAACCGCTTTATGAATACGACCCCACGGGACTGAAAACACAGGAAATTTGGGTCAAGCAAAAAATGCACTTAGACCCTGTTAATTCTCGGTCGACGACATATCGGAATGTAGGAACGGACGGAAGAGGCAAGTACGTTGAGTCCGATGTCACTGTTGGACGTGTCAGGTTATGAAAGGAATTAACTGCGGCTAAAATATTTGGCACTGAGTGCTTTCAGGCGGCAGCCACAGGGTTTTCCAATTACGTTTTGGGTTCACAACTGTTCAGGCTTTATATGGGTTTGCCTGAAGTCGCATATAAAAACTGGAACAGGATTTTGTTCCTGAGCGCTGAAACGCTGGCGCAGCGGAACACAAACGCCCCGACGCCGCGTCTTGGAACAGGATTTTATTGTTCCGTAGCGCCAGCTCCCGGCGCTATGTTCTTGGATGAAGCCATGCCACCAGCGCTGTGGGGCAAAAACGCTCGTCGCCGCGTCTTGTAACATGATTTTCTTGTTCCGTGGCGCCAGTTTTACAGCGCTATTATTCGTTGACGCTTGGGCGGACAGAATCGCCCGTCGCCGCGTCTGGGAACATGATTTTCTTTTGTTTTTGGCGCTCTGGGACAGAATCGCCCGTCGCCGCGTCCTGGAACAAGATTTTTACATAATAGAATTCAGGGTGCCGCTTATTCCGTAAATGTATTGTTTGGGACATACCCCTACCCCTTCCTCTAGCCCTAACCCTACCCTAAACCCTAATCGCTAATCCTAATCCCTTAAAACTCCCAAAAAGTATCGTCGTAAAAATAAGCATCGTCGTAGAATAGCCACTTTCAATAATTTAGTTAGTGCACTGGCACATCTTGTGCCAAACATTATCTGCGGCGCAGCGCCAAAAAACAACATCTTGTGCCCAGGCGCGGCGTTTGGACAGCGCTAAGGCACAAAATTTACAACAGTACCCTGGAACAAAAAACTGTTCCTGGACGCCGCGCCACCTAGCGCCTGGCGCCACGGAACAAAAAAAATCGTGTTCCAAGACGCGGCGACGGGCGATTCTGTCCCAGAGCGCCAACAAAATAATAGCGCTGTAAAATTGGCGCCACGGAACAAAAAAATCATGTTCCAAGACGCGGCGACGGGCGATTCTGTCCCAGAGCGCTGGAATAGCGCCGGGAGCTGGCGCTACGGAACAAGAAAATCCTGTTCCAAGACGCGGCGTCGGGGCGTCTGTGTTCCGCTGCGCCAGCGTTTCAGCGCTCAGGAACAAAATCCTGTTCCATTTCTTAACTTCGTAAACTTCGTAATCGAAGTCGACAATTGGGCGCGTAATGGCCAAAAGTGGATCGAATTTGGAGGACTGGTTTACACGTATGTTTTGTTGTTACAAATGCACAAAATACTAGTAACACCCAATTAAGGTTTTTGCTATTTGGGAGTCCCTATATAGTCCCAATACAGCGTTTAACGATATAAACGACGTAATTGAAAGGCCTGGGTAAGGCCATGGAAGTATATACTTCCCTGGTAAGGCGTAGCCTCGAGAGAATGGCCAAGTTACATGTAATCTGCCAAGAAACAGAATTAAGACTGTAGGAATGCAAACATTATACATGTACTAGTCATTTCGACTTGCTACTTACCATTCATATTACATCATTATAATGAAAGCTGAAATAAACTTTTATACATTATTAACAATAAAGAAATGATAAATCATGCACTGTTGTTTAGTTTTCAAGAAGACGAAAATACATGAACTGTACATGCTGCAAGACACTGGGATAGGCCTATTTCATGGCTGCATGTATTGCAACGACAGGGAGCTATGAATAAGATGATGACGGCAATTCTGCTGAACAGAGTTGGTGAACTTCGGTATCAAAATGTGCGGAATTTGGAAAACTGCAAAAATATCATCAATCATGCTACATGTGTATCAGAAATCAAAACTGACAAGACAACAATGCTTTGATACAGCAAAATAATTTATTTCCATAGAATTCGATACAAATAACAACATAGATTTCCTATCTACATTCAATAAAGCCATTGGAATAAATTACTGGAATCACATTTGCGTCAGTATTGTGATCAATTAAAGAAAAAAATTACAAAAGCAACTAAAATAGGGGCCAAATCTCATGACTAACACGTATAAAAAATGTGTAAACTATTTGGTGAAACTTAAAGTCATTGAGGCAATCACAGGCTATCCTATGATAATCATGTACCGGTATGGTTGTCATGCTAATGACAAATTAGAATGGGGCGACAGCCGTGTTATTAAAATAAGAAGAAGAGTAGTGGAGTACCGTTTGGCCAACAGCACAGCTTTCCATCACTATTTCTGTGAAGTCTGGGGTGGTAAATCTACTGGGAATTTTGACCCGGTTGGAAATGCTTGTATTGACACTAGCATGTGGACTCAAATCTCCTCACAACTAAACGAACATTTTTCCACAAACACACACACACATTTGTCCCAAAAGTGGGGGCTAAAGCTATCAAATTTGTTTTACTGTCATGACAGCAATCTTGGAAAAGAAAGATGGAAGCATCATGCTGCATTCGGAGTTACAACTGGCTCCACAAGATATCACCTCACATGCCATAATGCTGCAGCAAAATCCTGTTCATACTTATAAGATGTCAGTGTCATCTTCTTCCTCCTCATCTTCCTCACTAGATTTCAACTCTTGAGCATCAAAATCCTGTTCATACTTAAAAGATGTCAATGTCATCTTCCTCCTCTTCTTCGTCATCTTCTTCTTCATATTGGTCCTCTTCACTAGATGTCGACTCTTGAGCATCAAAATCATCTAACTCAGCTGCTGTTGCACCCTGCAATTCCAACCTGAAACGATGAAAAAAATCACAATGAACTAGAGTGGAAGGGAAGGGGATTTCAAATCAGAATATTCTACATCTAGAGCAGAAGAGTCAAAATCATGATTTCTATACCGGTAACAAGATTTCGAAAGCACACCTGAATTTTACATTTTAGGGTTCCTGCAACTTTTCAAGAAAAAAATGGTCGAAATCATGCAACCTCATCTCAGTTACCTACCCCTGAGGTTCTCTGCCATCAGATAATGAAGCCTGGACCTGGATAAGGGGACCACTGTCACTCGGACGAGATCGTGACACCTTGATTTTGAGTAAAGCCTCAGCAAACTTTCGGCCCATTTCTTCCAGTTCACGGGTGCTGATGTGTAGACCCTAAAATGGTAAGAAGTCAAGAAATTCACTATGGCTACATCACACACACATGGTTTTGGCAGCATCAGCATCCAATTTTTTGACTTGTTTAAAGACAAAGTACATGTATCAGAAAATCTAAGAACTCTACACGTGTCTCTATTTACTCTGTATTGTCCCTGATCACAGCCACAGTAACTGCTCTCCATCGTGTAACTCTTGACCACCCGGATCTGCCTCCAGACGACGACTCTTGCCGACCCCTCCTTGTTCTTCTCCACTACATTACTGCAGTTACTGAGAGAGAAACACGGGGCCATGGTGTGAAGAATCTTTGGCAGAGCCTAAAAAGAAACATGGACATGAATTATTGAATTATGAGCTGACTGCCAAAATCAGGCATTTTTAGCTCAAAAGACCACATTGGGTGAACTTGATGTCCAACAGGAGGAAACCAGAGGGCCCGGGAAATCTGCCGTCAAAGACAATCGCCCTATCTATCACATAGAGAGCATGTCCAGGGCTGCTTACCCCCCTGGTTCGGATTTGGGCGATTTTTGATCAAAAATTTGTGGATTTTGGGTCCAAATTGTGGATTTTTTAGAATTTCGCATGAAATATTTGTGGACTATTCCCAATAAATTGTGGATTAATTATCAACGGCAATCTGCTCATCTTTTATTGTATTTATGGCTCCAAAGTCAACATTACAGTATGAAGTCAACATTACAGTATGTGCAGTAGGCTCCTAGGCCTAGGCTACGGTATGCATGTACCGTATGCATTGATTGATCATGTTTAGGCCTATAGGCCTACACCGGTTTTTTGGGACCATGTGATCCATGGAATCTTCGAGTATTCTGACAGAAAAACTTGCCGTCGACGTTTCTTTCTACAGTTCATTTTCGTTTATGATTTTCATCGCATCAGAGTGACTGTTTTCAGACTCCAACTCGACCTCAATCGGCCGTTTTTTTGCATAAAACCACGATTTGGGAGCCTACCAGCCGCAGACAGCACCGGTTCCGCCATTTTGCCATGATGGTGCAACCTCGTTCCCAATGATTCTACAATGGTTCCTCTATATATATCATTAGACATGTTGCCAAGCTGGTGTAAGACTCCTGGAAACGAGCTTGACTGAGTGAGACTCACAATTAGTTTCACTGTCTACCGATACGCGCCACTACATGCACATGTCATCACATCGTATTTTGACAAACTTTCGCATATTTTTTATTGAAAAAAATCCGTACAGGTAAAGCCTAAATACGTACTGCGTATTTTGAGCCTTGTTTTGCGTAACAAATACGTAAATTACGTACGGGTAAGCAGCCCTGCATGTCTGACCCATCCTCTTGCAACAGGTCCTCTAAAACGCGCTCCCCTATTCGCACGTCCGAGGCCCTGTTGAAATTGGCGCCTTTTCGCGTGGAACTAGCGACAGAAAATCTGTCGCTGAATACAACCAATCACAGCGAAGCTTCTCTCCCGCCATGGTCACTCCCAAATATGGTGGTTTCAAACATTCCTCGATTCGCTGACAAACTCGCTGGATTTTTTAATATTCCTGAATTAACTTCGCGTAAAACTGGTTGTCATGGATTATCTAGATAATGGGTAAGTACCGACGGGTTCAAAACACGAAGGTATGATCCAGTTCATGTGTTTGGGGCAGCTATCATTCCGACAGCATGCATAAATTATGGAATGAGATGCATTGCTATGAGACTGGTACCCGCTAACTCATAACACCAGATATATGTGCATACGTTACAGCACTAGGCGCGATGTCTGCCCATTACATCAAGTGGCGATCCCCCACTGCATTGCATGGTTTATTCGTGAATTACCAGTTGGCGAGTACACATGAGGGAACAGCCCTCTTCCCCATCAAAACGGGGTGGGTTTCCCCAGGGCATTGTAACGCGCTATGCAGAGTGGAAATGCCCTGGGTTCCCAGGATGGTCTGACCGGGTTCAAACCAAGAACCTAACTGGTGCCGATGATTCCACAGAATCAATCTGACTTTGACATTGACACAGTTTTAGCCACCCAATTCAACCTACCTTATAGCTGACATCCTCCAGTTTTGCCCCAATGACTGTCGGATTGTCTACATCTTCAGGGATCCACGACTGACTAGGACTACATCCATACAAGAAGGTGTTCTTCCGCCGCGAGTGACCATGATAATCACAGTATACCTGTACAAGAGAGAGGGCCACATTTTAACTCAGCCCTTTTGCATAATTGAACAGCAAGACAGAAACCCCTTGCGGGAAAGTACCCTTAACAACAGCTAACATGTGGGATTTGACCATACCATTGGAGCCTTTCCTATCAGTTGTAGATATTGTAACAGTCCCTTGGTGTGGTAGATGGTGGGGTGGAGTTTGGGACACGGGTGAAGCCAACGTCTGTTCAAGTCCTCAGCAGTCAGGGAGCAGCGATGACTGAAACCAAGAAATAAAACTTATGCCCAGTCAAGTCTTTTTGGTTTCTGGCACCTCTATCATTTGCCATTATCAAGATGAAATCTTGAGTCAAAATAACACCTCTCACATCAAGACATGCTCAAGGCCAAGCAGAACACTCCAGGGCCCATATGCATAAAGGTGGAATAAGCTTATTCTAGGTATAGCTTCACGTTATAACGTTAGGTTATACCTGGAATAAGCTTATTCCGCCTTTATGCATACGGGTCCAGAGGTACTAGCAATTGATTCAGTACTTTTCCGATCAGGACAATGACATGCATGCAAAACCGACTTACTTTCCATTGATCACACCATCTGGATTCAACATGGGGACAATCTTGAAGATGTAGATATCTCGCAGAGACTGGGCAGCAGGTTTATCACTCAGTAGAAACTGGATTGTCCCCTTCATCACCCAACTGGCGTTGCTCTCTCCAGGGTGGACCCGACCAGACAAGAAGATATATGGTTTGTTTCCTAGAGAAAAACAGAGGAAAAATACTTCGAATCAAAGTGTTCGAGTGGTTTTAAAGGGAGCCATCCGAAAGATATTGCCAGGCAAGCACTCTCTGCCATTAACGCATAGCGCCATCTATTAATCTACAGTGACACTACGCTAATCAAAACAAAAACACAGGCCCCGAGAGAGCTATCAGTAAATTTAGAATACGTATCTAACTAGAGGCCTGGCGGCCTTGAAGCTACGCTGGAGATGCTGCACACCAATTCAGTTGGGCTGTCCTCCGTTCCTTCATGTCCTTGCTCTACAGATCCAGTTAAACCTGTGGTGCTTTATGCAACCATGGCTTTATAGTGATAAAGTACAGATGGAATGGACGGCCTACCTAGGCCTACTGGGCAGAAGGTGACTGACAAAAACATACATTGGCAATGCATGCATTGACTGGTACCAGTACCCATAATCTTTGCAACTCAGGAAAGTCAGTGTTTTATCTTGGACTAGAAAGTTTGGAGTGGATAAAAGTGTTGTGGGAATAGCCTAGCTGTACGAGACAGGCTATTATAATGTTTTTTCACATCTTGTCATCTTGACTACCAGGAAATGTGACATCACTTCACCAGCCTACCATCTGTGTGGCGTACGATAGTCAGCATTTTTGCATTTAATATAGCCCCCACCCAAACCCTGTCCCTATCATACCCCCAACAATAACCCCATAAAACCCTGTGGTGGGGGATTGTACAGCAGAAGGCCTATGCAGCTCAGCCCATTAGGTTATTTTGGAAACTCTTGAAAACTGGCATTTGTGACTTGACATACATGACATGTTGTCACAATGTCAGTGGGGCCATTCACTCAGTCAGTCATCACATTGAACGATCTTCAGAAGTTACCGCGGTAATAAATGAAATGGTCCATGGACCATGTGCTCACCCGTTTGGACATAGTGTAATGACAGAGAGATAGGTACATGTCAGNATACGGGCACAAAATTTCCATGGAAAAAACAGCCTCGGCTGCAAATTGCCTATGATATGCCTATGTACAGCACACTCAGTGCATGGCCAAAACAAGGTGGGGAGGATCGAATCTGCAAACTGAAACAAGCAGCCGATGACTCTAATTGTTCATAAAAAACAACAACCCTGAAGTTTGGCTGACAAAAATGGTAAAGCATACAGAGAATGGTAAAAAAGGCTTGCATTGCAACACAAATTCTGCGCCAGGACTGCTGCAGATCGGAAATATTAGGTATTTTGCACGCTCTACTTTCATGCCAGCTCCCTAACAGCCCCGGGTATTGTATAAGCTACGCTGTTCCAGCGTAGCTAATAAAAAACGCTGGTTTGTTAAATATACACCCCGAGCTCACGAATTCGGGGGTGTATTTTCTACAAACTAGTGTTTTTTGGTTAAGATACGTGTTCTGAACTCACTGAGCTCTCTCGGGGCCTGTGCCATAACGCACCGCACCATCTGTTAATCGACCGTGACACCACGCTAATCAAAACAAAAACAAAAGAGTGCCCGCCGGGCAATATCTTTCGGATGTCTCCCTTAAAGGTACTGTTCCACATGTGAGTTTTCTCATGCGATTTGGCTCTCAATGGGCAATTCACTAAGACCAATGACACAAATGACTGGCCAATTTTCTATGGTTGAGTTCCCTATAGAAAGCTAAACAATGCAACTTACTGAATTGTTCCACAGCCTCAGCTGTGTTTGATTGTGGAGGTGATGTGATAGTCAATACCGGTACACTGTTGCCTGATATGCTTTCACAAAAATTCTGGTTACGGAAGAAAATGTTCGATGAATCTACTCTGGTTTCCCACTTGTAGATATGTGTCTGAAATTCAATCGGAGAAGTTAGTGAACTTGGTGGTCCTTGATTACCCTAGGCCTAGTATTGGATAGCAAGTGTAACATGCCGACATGATTTGGAAAGTAATCAGGAGCCATGTTCCCGAAGCCATCGTTAGGTTAACGATGTCGTTAAAACTGGGAAAATGCATAGCGTAACGACATCGTTAACCTAACGACGGCTTCGGGAACATGAGCCCTGGTTAGTTACTAATATCATTTCATTGGGAGAAACAACAACTATCACTTCACAGGGACAAACATTTAACGACAAATATCACTTCAAATGGTGAAACAACACTATAATCAACAAATATCACTTCAGAGGGAGAAACAATTTCCGACAAATATCACTTCATGAGAGAAACAATAATCAACAAATATCACTTCATATGGTGAAACAATTCAATAATCAACAAATATCACTTCACATGGAGGAACAATACCTGTAAGCAACAAATATCACTCCACCAATGTCACAGGCAAAAACAATGAGCAACAAACATCACTTCCGAGGGATAAACAATAATGAGCAAATATCACTTCATATACATGACATGGAGAAACAATAATCAACAAATATCAACAATAATCAACAAATATCACTTCACGTTTGTCACAGGGAAAAACAATAATCGATTAACACCAACTAAGACATGTCTACAATGAAATGATCCGAACAACGGCAGGTCAAATTGTGGCAGGAATTCAAAGTTGGCAAGAAAATGATTCCTTTTGGAAACCACAACACAGGAGAGGAAACCACTCACCATCAACATCGTATATGTGTAAGGGTAATGATATGCCAAGTAGCACACATCATGGTCGTGAGAAAACTTGACCGTAAATGTTGTCGTGTAGTACATCTTCCCTGGCACACCTCCAGTTGTCTGTGAGCTTCTCAGGAAATGGTTCTTGTAGTAACAGATATCGGTACCCGCCCGTACCCAGTGCGGTCGTCCTGCCACCGCCTCAGCAACTGAGAACATCACCGGTTGCATTCCTGAAGATAAGGAGCAAACAAAACTGGCTGAATTAATGTATAACACGAGGAAATCCATCTACGAGTGCCTCGAGAGAAACCCTACTTATTTACTAATATGAAATCTTACTTAATATCAAAGTGACATCTTACTTACCAATGTGAAACCTTACTTAGCAAGGTGAAACCTTACATGTACTGGTACTTATCAGTGCGAAACGTTAGTTACCCATGTGGAAGCTTACTTTGTATACCAATGTTAAACCTTACAAATGTGGAAGCTTACTTACCAATGAGAAACCTTTTGTACTAATGCAGAAGTTTACTTACCAATGTGAAAATTTACTTAAATCTTACATTGTACTTACCAAAGTTGAATTGACTATTTGGCTTCTCACAGTTGACAATGTTAAACCTATACTTGATGCCAGCCTCCATGTTGCTGACTTCAAAGTAGAACCATTGGTGATGATGATTCGTGTTGATATCTGGACTTAGAATCAGATCATACTCGTATTGACGAATCTGCAAAATGTTGACAATATACTCATAATTTTGATAATGAAAATTTGAGTTCATGTGTTTCGTTGTGACAAGTGTCAGCAAATGCCAGTACAACCAACTTCAAGAGAGTTGAATTTGAATTTGTCACTAAATCACAACACGAAAGGAAATATAAGAGTGAATGTTGGTGGTTCTTCAGAGGAGAACTTCCTTACCTGAATAACTTTTCTCAAATTCCCACTTTCAAATTGTGCGTTGAAATTCAAGGAGTCTGAGAAATCCTCAGCTCGGCCGACCTGCAGCTCGTCCCTATTCGTCAAGTTATTGTAGGCAGAGGTGTACGTCCCTTGTGCTGACCTCACAGTGGCATCCAGGTCATAGACTACTCTTTCTATCACAGTATCAGGATTTATCATACGGTCAATGTCTTCGAAGATTTTGGCTCTGAAATAAAGCTCATGACAATGAGATAATCATAGGCTTAGTTTCGGCCTGTCCACTGATGCTCTAATTCCTACATGATTTCTCACATTGTGAGCCTAAAATTGAGAGTAGCTGTAAACTAGGCCCAAGACCAATAAAATCTCAACTTATTGAATTATAGAACACTAGGTACTGACCTCTGCACACCAAACTTCCTTTCGACCTGTGGCTCAGACATCGGTGGAGGTCGATGACCATGAAGGTCCGGGTACGCAATCTTATTTATCCGACCAACGGTGTTCGTCTTACTGGCAATATTCCGCACAATCTCAGGATTGTCATTGGTACAATCGTACTCCTCTTCGAAGTAATCTGCTGTATTATCGTCACCAACATCTGATGAAGCACCAAATGGAAAGGCAGTCCCGCTACATTCAAGAAACGCGTGTCCATCATCCGACCGCGTCTGACTCTTTCGCCGGGGTGGACTTTTCCCGTTCCTCGACACCAACGATGCCTTCTTTCTACCCTTGCTCGAAGCTGAAGTAGGGAGGCCACTGCTTCTCGAATTGTGTGATGAGTTTGACAATCGCCTGGTAGAGTTCGGGGACGATTTTGGACTACTAGAGTTCACTGCAGCACCAGCCTTCAAATTCGTTGTAGCACCTTCTGAAGAGTTACTACTTGCACTGTTTTCACTATTTTTACTAACCCTATACCGACAACTAGAAAATTCCACCTCTAGGGGATCACTTGTGTCTAGCTTATACAATGGACTACACTCATCTTTGGCCACAAATGTTGGAAAACTAAAGACATCATGTAATTTATGGGGATTTCTTCTTCCAGAATCTTCAGCCGATTTGATAATCCTCTGCGGTCGACCAATTTGGGGGAGAATAGTTCCTCCTGATTCAGCGGTGGGGATCACAATGGGTTGGTCAACTGGTTCTTCTTCATCACACACAACCTGAAATCAGGCAAATGACAAATTTTCAAGTGGTATTTGTAAACCAGTGCTGGATTCTGATTGCCAAGTTTTGGGTTTCTTGGCAAAATGGATAACAAACTGCATCGATGGAGTACATTTATAGCTCAGGCTTCAGAATCAACTCCCACTTGAACCGAGATCTACCTCTGCATTACCAGCCTTCAAATTTTGTTGAAGACGCATCTTTTAAGAAGCATGATGTCGTGACCTTTAGCATAAGTTTTAACTTTCAATGTCATTTACTGGGTATCAAATGAGTTCTGCCTTTTGAAGAACTGTTTTATCATCATTATTCTTACCTCGAATTCAGTTAATTCAGGGAAGAATTTCTGGTACATCTGTAAGTCCGTCGNGGTTCCCACTTTGTTCAAGAAACCAAGATAAACCATCACCAGGGAGGAGAGGGGAAGCCGAAGATTAACCCCATAACCCACCGAAACCACTTGCAAAATGAAATGTGTAAACCTTGTTTAGCTTTCTTAGTAGCTACTACTACTCCCCTCGTCCTCAACCCTTAAAAGAAGATGTACATGTATATACATGTATGTAGGTGACAGTACACAACATGACTGATGGAATACAAATGCACATTCAAAACAGAAGACAGTATGCTGCTGTAAATACAACACCAGATGCCGAAAAACAAAGTTTTTTTCATTTCTCTGCTGACAAATACATGTAAGCACTACGTCACCAAAAATTTCTCATTTCTAATGAATATACGAAATAATAATCGACCAACACGACTATTCAAAGGAAAGAACATAACAAATGCATATCTAACGTAACCAAAACTATACCAAGTACAAATAGCCAGAAATACACGAAGGATGAAGCACCTTTCGAAAGCTGGAAGCACATGGGAATCTCAGTGGGATCATCTCTGGGAGCCATGTCTTTGAGTCTGAGCTAAAAACCTCTGTCACATCTGTGTGCATCCTCATCTGAGTGGGTTTATATCCCCGACACAGCTCTCAGACACGATTTCCAATCTGCCAGACATGAATTTGTTTGTAGTGTGCTGTCAGCTTTAGGAGCAATGTCAGTAAGAAGATCTCACAGACAATGAATTTGCTGCCATCTTTAAAAACATAGCAACGCATCTTACCTTCTGGACACATTTCAATGACGTGGAAGTCACTCTCAGGCAGTGCATACAGCAAGGTACTCCTGAAGTTCGGGACTGGCAACTTATTCTTGGGAAAGCATCGCCTCATGATGAAGCTGGCAGTGAAGATGAGGCTCTCCAACTCCCGTACGTCAATCGACTCCTGACAAGCCGTGTACAAGAATCGAATACCGTCTGCTTCCATAAGGGCCTTTCTCCCAGACTCTGTAAGGACAAGGTAAACAGTTTCATCAGTGTCTATTTTGATGGTCATTAGCATCAGCAGACATATGAATAAGCCCAATACCAGATTGACCACAGTAGTGTATTGCCCATTACATAATAATCAGATTTGATTTGGTTTTCTGGGCATGTTCATCGTTCTGTCAGAGTGAAGAAACTTTCTTCAAACTGATAGATTTCTGTCAAACCCATGGAGGCCTATTTGCAGCTGGTGGGCCAAAATGTAGCTCCATCAGTGTTACCGGTACATACAATCATGGTAACAAATTCATGTGGCAAAATTATACTTACTCAAATTAATGATATTTCTTAGAACGCTCAGAATTGACTTCCTCAACAACACATGCCTATTTTTGGTGTCCGCTCTGTGCCAATCGTAGAACATGGTCAATAGGTTGGAAACACCACCATAGCCGATGGCTCGAGCTGAATTGCTCTCTGAAAGATACCAACAAATCGATAAGCCACTGTTTATTTTATTTTATTCTTATTTTCTTCTTGATACACTTCTGGGATCTCTACTAGAAAGTGCCTGAGGAAGACTCCAGTTTGGGTCGAAAATTTGCGAAATTCGGAGACGACTTTACTTTTACTATCATTTTGTGTGTCGTTTTTTGTGCTCTTTGTTGGACATCTTTTTATTTTCTTACATAAAATTATCAGTTGTGCTTAAGAAATTGAGCAGAAGTCTCGAAATTAGGATTCGGCGGCACTCACTTGATTTGACTAAAAGACTCAGGGAATCAAGGGCATGCTTGACGATGGTCAAATGCCTTCTCCCACATAATTGGAGGATCTTGAAAAGGTACGTCACGGCACCGTTCTTCCCGAGGTATGATGAATTGACAGCTGAAACAAAGCAGAACAGAACCAGTGCAGTGACTTGGTGAAAAAATTGAATGATAGACCGTTCTCAAATTGACGTAAACAAGAAAGATCTGCGCACTTCCGCCCAAATTTCAACCATAACCTCGGTCTGAAGCTGAATGACGTGACGCAGATAACCCCACGACAGTGACGTCGACGACGTTGCATCAGACTTGACCATTGCTGAATAATGGATTGCGTCACGTCACCCGGTTTCAGATCGAGGTTATGGTTGAAAGTTCGGAGGAAGTGCGCAGATCTGGGAATTTGAGAACGGTCTATAGATTGACTGGAAACTTGGGGGATATTGCACCCGAAGTGGATTTGAAAAGTTAGGCATAACCGTCTATTTACATTGGCATACCACTATCAAATGCCCCAGAAAAGCATCCAAGATCTTGAAACACCTGTCACATTTTGGAACAGCTGATCTTGTACTGGTGATCAGAGTGGCCAACTTTCTGGCACAAGGCATGAGTCCAGGTTTACATGTAGATATCAAGAACAAACAAACATGTCCTATATGGAGATTTGAAGTTTAGGAGTACACAGATCTACACGAATCCAGATAACAAGGTCTCAATGAAAGGGATTGATTCCACTTAATTTGTGTCAACACTTATTGCACTCAATTACGCCTCTGATCTACAGATTGTAGCTGACACTGAAATAAACTGGTTTTGGGGCACTCAAGAGGTTATCAACAGATCCATACATTGCCTATGAGAACAAAGTTGTCATTTTTCTATAGAATTTCTTGCAAAGGTCAATATGTTCTTAAATTCTTTCATTTATTTCTTGAAGTACACTTGGTTTTTAAGTGAATTTACATGGCACACTTAACAGAACTGGATCATACTAGTCCAAACTCAAGATTGGGCAGATTTACATTGTAGATCAGCAAAGTCTCACAATCTCTTGGCAAAACAATGGAAAGTCGACAACCCTAAGAATGCCTGTTGCAGTTGGGTGGACATATATTCCTTACATACATGTATGGCTAGCAATACTCACCATTTGCAGAATAAAGCTTGAGTACATGGAGTAATGGTTGCAGCAGTTTATAGCCAGATAAATGGTTCCTTATCATACCAAGTGTCACACTAAGTGCTTGGCCTAGCCGCGCTTTGACTCCAAATTTCCTATCTGAAATACGGAACGAAATTACATTGTACATGCAATAATGTGGGTTGATTCTCTAAAACCCTCTGAACTGAGGATGTTTCTTCCTAAAGTTGAATGCCGAGAAGAGTTGATTACACTAAAGATACCGGTACTTTGCCAATACCAATACCTTGCCCAGCGAAGTAGATCTGACCAAGAAAGCAATGGCACAGAATGGCCATTTTGTACAAAGAAAGCCACTAATAAACACAAGTTCAGAATGCAAGAACACCTCTACAGCATCTGCTGGACCATGGCTGCTCACCTTTCGGGCCAATTTTAGCCAAGACTTGATGAATTGAGATCATGTAATCTTCATTTGAACTTGGTTCCTTCGATTCCTCGACAAGAAGATGGAACAGGACTTGGGTAAGGCCATGTGAGACAAACACATTTGCCCTCTTACCAACCTCTGCAAAAAAGCGAAGAAGGACTTGTTCGGGCCCCTTTTCAGGCTTGTGAAATGAGATACTTGGAGTTGCAAGTGCCTGAGCATGAAGGAGCAATGAGCCAAGTATTACAGCAACTACAGTACAATGACAATAGTGAAATCTCACTTAAAAGTTGTTGTTGCATTGCTGGAACTATACTTTGCACTTAGTACTTTCCTGACATCAATTCAAAGGCTAGTTTATTACATGATTTGAGGCAAACGTGATGCGGTGCATAATCATGCACTAACTGGTAGGAAGGAGGATTATTATGACACAACCAAAGTTCAAAGTGTAATGGGTTGGAGGATGTGATGCCAGATGGGTCATTAACGTTGTCTCAGTATCTGTCATTAGTGTCAACAGGACATGCATTAGCCCATTTGATCCAAATTTAATATGATATTGTTACCGGTAATGTTAGATGGGGATCTGGCCTCGTGGTTAAGACGTGCTGCCCCTGAGTGCTGGTGATTGATGCCTGATGTCAGTGTCTGTGGGTTCAATTCAAGTCCGGTAGGAAGCTATGTCTTTCACCTTAAAAACCCGTTATTATTATTTGCCCGTTAATGTTAGATGGACCTAATTATGTGTAGGATCAAATGAATCAATGTAAAGTATGACTACAAAGTAGGAATATATGGAACTCCTTACAAATGACACACAAATATTTGGAACACAAGAAATGGTCAAATATTTTGGTGCGATCAAATCTGAAGTCCTCTATTCGATCTACATGTAAATCTAGATTTATGACATGATCCAATTAAACTGGAACGACGACAGGAGCTAAGGTCAGACAACACAACACGCCAGCTGTTTATTTACATTACACAATATGATAGATTTTGTATTAATGCATGGGATGGAAATGAGTATCCAGAAGAGGCAAGTCTATGGCTATATAATGGGGCGATTTCACAGTGATCAAGGAATGTTTCCTATGGTTCAAAATACACAAGCTGGGACCCTTGGATTGCACTTTTGTAAATATATTTGTATTTTGAAGATGTCTGTTCTAGAGTTTCGGATTGTAAAGTTCCAGCCTGAAGAAGACCCCGGTTGGGGTCGAAAATTCGCAAACACTCTGGAAATTGCCTTTTTATTTATCATTGAAGATAAAACATAAGCTACATGTACTGTAGACATGGAATTAGTAGCAGAGATACTGGCTCATCTAAAGCATTCATGCAATAAGCATCAAGAGAGGGCCTATTTCACATGTTTAGTGGTAATACTAATAACTCATGCACTTTAATAACGAATAATAATTTACATATTTTCACATGATTGACACACACACTGAAATTCTAATGCATGCAGTAAGTCAGGTCAGCCAGGGCCAAAATGGTTCTTCGGAATATATGTTGTCAGTGAAAGGGTTAATGAATACCTTGTAAAGATAACTCTCCAACATTATAGCTCCCTAGATAAAGACACAATACAACACTTTACATGTATCTCAACCAATACAACAAAACTCAAACTGAAATACAGTCAGCAGAACCTCCCTATTTAAGGACACCATCAAGACTGACAGGGGTTGTCCTCAATTGAAAGATCTTCTTCCAAGCACTCAGATCGATGTTTAAAAGATCAGCAATACTCTTGTACACCTGTATTTTCATTTTGCATCATGCTGCAATCACATACCGTACATTGTAGAACGACATGCTACATGTACATGCCTGTTAAAGTGCTTTTCATAATGTCCAGTCATATTTGCACTCATTTTACCTCGCAATGGAACCTAACTTTACCAAAACCACAAATGGGCCAATTCCCGTGCATGACTGCATGATATCTTGAATAATCAGAGTAAAACTGTAGACCTGAACAAGGTCCTATTAGAAGTCAGTCAACCGTTAATCGACATGCACACACAACTGGCCAATTTGTGGTTTGTGGTTAGGTTCCATTTCAAGGTAAAATGAGTGCAAATACGACTGGACATTCTGAAAAGCACTTTAACAAAGGCTTCACTGTCGCGAACCCTTTTTAAAGCCTTTGCTAACAGACGTGTACGTGTAGCATGTGGTTCTATATGATTGCAGCCTTAGCCTACTATTTTTGCATGAGCACGAGAAATGACAGTAAAACTAAATCGTCGGCACATTAGGCCTATAATCATGATAATACTACAAAATATAATTGCACTTGTTGACAACTGTTGTCATCTTAGGCTTCTTTGCACTTGTTGACGACTGTGGCCATTTTAGGCTTCTGACATGAGTGATCAGTGTAACAAAGAACAACATGAACAGCACAGCCATTTTTCCACGAGAATAATACTTACGGACTCTTCCAATCAGCTCAATAATGACCAGCACAACATTATGGAGAACTGTCGAATCTGACGCCAACTGGAAGTGGAAGCAAGCAGATCCAATCAAGGTTGTAGAATCAGCACGAAGTGTGGCATGTGACCATCACTGTGACCACGGTGATAAAGGTCAGAAACATTAGTAATGATAGGAGAGGAAGCTGACAATTATCAACATCCCCCATGGAGGTGCATCTTCGCGAATCAAGGGTTGATTGTGGAAGCTGTAGTGAAGCCAGTTGGAAGAGAGGACGGGCACAAAATGTGTAAACCTTTGTCAAATGATGCTTCAATAAAAGGTCATGTCAGACCACTTGACTTGACAACAGCGGGGATATTGAAATGCCTTACGAATCAACATCATTGCAGATTTTAAAAGCACCTTTAATGTCTTGTTGAGAGGTCAAAAGGCCCAAAAGGACACGAGATCAATAGACCTGCAGGTTTATTGACCCATGTACTGGTACATGTATTTGTAAAAGCTGGTGAACAAGTCATGATACTGCTTTTCCATGCCACTAAAACCAGTAAAGTCCACAGCTGACAAGGCAAATATGATCAAAACAAATTTACTCACACAACCGTGGAAGTAAATGCATTCTCATGCAAATATCAAGTAAATGTACTATTTTATCAAGAAACCTTAGGGTGTTGGCAGTGACTCTTGCATGCCTGGCACTACCACTGTTAAGAGTTGTGGTATTTATGCAAACAGACATGCATTTGTATAATTTGCCTTTATAATGTAATCACTGGCATCCAAACTTGCACAAGATACCGGAATCAACATTGTACATGTAAAACTGAACAAGGCCTGATATATGACAAGGCAAATTTTGACATACCGTACATAAGCAGAAGGCCAGCATGCACTTCCAAACTTCACTGCACCAATAATTCAACTTTGTTGGTTTATAAAATATCACTACACACATATCGGCATTCACTTTCAAAATCACATTTTACAGGCCCAGGTTATGACCAGCTTTACAAATCTGGCACAAAGTTTAGCCAAACAGTTTGCTACATAATGTACATTCAACTTTTTACCCTCACCTCTAGTGTTGTAATCAGTGAGTCGACATATGCTCCGTTTTTGACCAAATTGTCCCTGTTCAATTTGTCTGGAAATACAGAAAACGATAGACAAACCCCAAATTGACGTAAACGAGAAAGACCTGCGCACTTCCGCCGAAATCGCAAACACAACCTCGGTCTGAAAACAGCTGATGTGAAGCAATCCATGATTTAGGAATGGTCGACTCTGACGCAATGTCGTCGAAGTCACTGTCATGGGGTTCTCTGCGTCACGTCATTCAGTTTCAGACGTTGTGTTTACGATTTCGGCGGAAGTGCGCAGATCTGCGAATTCGAGAATCGTCTATTGGCATACAGGCACAGAAGAACACACCTCTGATTAGCGGACCATAGCTTGATACACCGAACTGTGTATCGAACCCAGAACCTCAGAGGTGACATGTGCTGATGTGCCCAACATGCCCAATGGATGCGCCACTACATGTAGCTGACAGCTCATGTAACAACTTGTCTCCTACCATCGACAACCAAGTCATCGCATGACAATCTGTCCCCAAAGACAATTTGTTTTAAGACTTTCTGCAGACAAATATCCTTCTACCAACTTTTAAATGACAGTATTTGATGCTGAGTGAATACAGGATATTCCTCTAAAAGAGTGCAGCACCTGACGGGACACGCGTCATGACGTCCCGCATGTCACTTCATGATGGCTTGGGGTGAGACGAAAAAAAATCAGATTGTTTCACGACGTCATGATCGCTGAAACAACCGGATTTTTTTTCGAGTGACGTCATGGCTTCAGAAATTATGTGCGGGATGTGATGACGCTGTCCCGTCAGGTGCTGCACTCTTTTAGAGGAATAGAGTCTATTACTTTGTCCCCAGTCAGTGTCTCCTCACCTTGTGTGTTGACATAGTTTAGTAACTTGGATGTGTGGTACCGATACTGTTGAAGGTCTTCTGTGTTTGAGCGTGATGAACTTCTTTGATTGTTCAACTTGTCTAGTCCTTCGAAAAGTGTCTTGTATCTGCAGCCTCGCTCCATGATGGCACAAGTGGATGACGGGAGGTGAAGCGGAACTTTTGAGTTTGACTTCACAATAGTAACATCATGATCTAAAACTAAGAAGAGGAGTTATCCTGAGTGATAGGGAAGTTACAAATCCAGCAACACTTTTATTAGTCTATGTCTACATGTAAGTCTTCATCATGAGACTGCTGGCAAAACTACAATGTACTGCAAACCTCAGACATGTCAGACCCCCTGTCAGACCCCCAGTGAGGCTTCAAATCAAGTGGTCCAACTCGACATGCTTGACCAAATCAGTGGTCTGACAGTACCCCTAATCATGTAGGTATTACAGCAATACATGCAAAATACTGTATTCAATCTTCGATTAACCTGTTCAATGAATTATGCCAAAAATGCTTTAGCGAGCTTATGAATTTTTTATTTGTGCCTGTCTGTCTGACTATGGGCCTGTGGTCTGATTTGATTCTTAGAGGGCCTTGTCTAGTTTAGCTAAGGACTTCCATCATGTAGCGAGAGGCATATAACCCACAACTGGCGACCACATCAAACATTCAAACCAGCAGACAAGCTTGACTGATTTTGGAATGACTACCAGTACATGAATGTCCATCCGTGTCAAATCACCAACAAGGCCATTGAGATTGGCCGTGAGAACGTTGGGACTTTCATGACGATATTGATTGACAATGCCGAATGGCATTAATATTAGTCAACAAACCTGACATATGGCATGTATCATGTATGGTCAATGACAAGGAAAGCTCAACATGCCAGTCGGCCTATAGCCTATACATGTATGTCTGGGCTACTTTTAAGCTAAGCATGCAAACTACAGACATCCCAAATCATGCAAGCGAACAGAGAAAAGAACGACTGTTCGTTGCTGCGTCCTGGAATTTAGCAGGAAACCACAACATCACGTTCGACGTAAGAACACCGAATCGGACCAAGGCAAATGCGGGCAAATCAGACTGAATTGGAGTTGGCTTTCGTTTGGTATGAAACCGCAAGTTCTTTAATATGTTTATCTCCAGGCGCTAGGCCTAGGCCTATTGGCTATTGCCATGATTGCCAAAGCCGCACGGGTAGGCCTAGGCCTGCGCATATCTGCATGTGCGTGACCATGAGAAAGAGAAATGTAGCCTAGGCCTCGGCCTACACACAACAATGCACGACGAAACCTGTCATCCCGCCTGTTGGCCGATTCCGCGCGGATTCCTCATATGTTCAACGCAAGAGTACATATATAGTGACAAATCATTGATACAAACCATTGTAGAGTTTTATTCTTACTTGTTGCGGTGGAGTTTTCACAAAACGTCGGTCAGAAAATCAACAAAACCAGCAGTAGAAACGTCAAAGCCTCAAACATGTCAAAACAAATCCGGGACGGATGCAATTTTTCAACATTCATCATCACAAATTGACCGCTAGTTGCGCCACTCGTCGTAAACGCGTAGACTGATCTCTGTCCTCGAGGACAGGCAGTGAGTATGCGATTCTGCACGTGATTGGTTTGTCCCAAAGTAATTGAATTTATTTATAGAACGGCGCATGGCCATCGTAGGACCAACTTTCGCTTGCAAGGTATGTTATGCCTGTGTTAAATGAATGCCAAGACCTCACTAACAGTTCATTTGTTACAGCCTCCCTTCACTCACATGAATGGCAGTCACAATACTAAAATAAAACAGAACAAAAAAACTCGCAAGAAGTAAACGCAGGCTCTCTACAGCCCTGAGGAACTTTTTAGGGAAAAATTAGGGATTTTAGGGAGATTGAATTAAAAGTAGGCATTCTAGGAATTTTAGGGCCGTAAGATAAGATCGAGAGAGCCTGTAAACGCACGCATGCTATAGATAGATTCTAAAGAGAATAACTGGAAGTAAGATCAGCGGTTCAATCGACGTCATCTTCGGAGGTACTCGGCTACATTCGGGCGGCCATCGTTTACGATGTTGGCACGAATCGTTCTCTGACGTTCAGATTGATCAGCGGTTATGAGCAAAAGCGCCTCTAGTGGTGAATTAGCGATGGTGGATGTCCAAAAGTCGTAATGAGGCAATGTCTGCGCCATCTGTCGTTAGGCATCAAAATCAATATAATGTCTGCTTTAATAGACTGGTTCCAATCTTTGCCGCTTCACTCCTGCGACGCTACCACAAAAAATGGGCATAAGGCGAAATGGGAAAAGGCGAAACAGGAATAAGGCGATATGGGAATAAGGCAAAATGGAATAAGGCAATAAGGGAAAGGCGAAATGGGAATATCAGCAAATGGGAATACGGCGATATGGGAAAAGGCGATATGGGAAAAGGCGATGGTAATAAGGCGAAATGGGAATAAGGCGAAGGGAAAAAGAAGGCGAATTGGGAAAAGGCGAAACGGGAAGACACCGGCAAAGACAGCAACTGCTCTCAATCTGATTAGGACAGACAAAGTCTTCGCAACTTTGCGAGGACGCACGAAGCAATTGAAACATCAAATGAAAAGCGTGCTCGCAAAGTTGCGAAGGTCTCATGGCCCAGGAACGGTCGACCTCACTTCCATATTGCTGATGGGAGAAAAGGA
The DNA here is from genome assembly GCA_002633025.1 of Notospermus geniculatus. NCBI lineage: Eukaryota > Metazoa > Nemertea > Pilidiophora > Heteronemertea > Lineidae > Notospermus > Notospermus geniculatus. Next base: position 67,239 of record NMRB01002361.1, read on the forward strand.
ACATAATAGGCCAAGCCCTCTACGGTATGAAATAAGTCGAACGAAATTTTCAAAATATCTTACGAACGTTTATTCCCATGGTTTTAAATGTTGCAGGAATACGAACTTGATTTTACAGACTATGTACATGTATACATGGTACAAATTGCTCGGAAAATGTGCACAGTTCACTCGGCAAAAAAAATTACAACTAATAATGAAGACTCAATTAGGCCTACTAAGATTTTTTAAAACATTATTTACCGAGTTTCGACGACTTCGTCAGTTTCATTACAGAGTTTTCGCCCGAGCCCCCGAAACGCCAACGCAAACGTCTATCCTTTTGTTCGGTGCTCTCTTCGTGGCATCGAACAATGGGTTTGGTGTTGGCGTTGGCGTTTCGGGCCGGGCTTTGCGAAAACTCCCCATTGAGGCAATACTCCCGTCCCTGCATGTACAGATCAAAGCTTTGTTCNATAATTCCGCTTCTTAATTTTGTTGTTGCTGATTAACACCGTCACCCCATCATACATCAGCAGACGAAGAAGGAGCCAAAAATACTCTCTATCCGGAACTTTAAGACCAGACAATGGGGAACTTCTAGGCCCGCCCAAATGGCATTCAGCCCATTTATGACCCTATTGTACAATTTGGTCAGTCAACCCCAAGTTCTACTCGACGGCGCTGAAGTGAATGGTTGTGATGAACATGAATTGACTGGCTGGGGCGGAGCACTCTGGTCTTAAAGTTCCGGAGATACAGTATATCACGGCGGTATCCACTATCCAAGGGATATTTATAACACAATGTAAATGCCGTTTGAGGTATTAGGGAACCATTCGCAGGAGTTTTAAAAAAGGGGTGCCATGGAAACACATTCAAACTAACCACGCAGGGGCCAAAATTCCAATTCGATTCGCAATTTCTTAGGCGTTGTTTTTTTTCTTCAACTAGCCGCTGCGCTTACCTCAACATTACTTATACTCATATTCGTACCGGTAGACGTTTTTTTTGCATCATATATTAATCATGAAAATGGGATGGAAAAAAATGGAGCCTATGTTAATATACTCTTGCCTTGAAAACCCTAAAAAAACTTTCGAATATTCTTCTATGCAATTCCATATTAAAAATTTGTCCATTGTTCAGATGTTGGTGGAGGAATTTCATTTTCAATGAAGCCAACTTCTAAACGTGGCCTCGAGGGGAGGGGCTTCCTTGAAAAACCATCTTCCCCCAGCGCTTGAGATAAAGTGATCGTACCAAACTATTTTTAAACGTTCTGAAGTCGGCGAATACAGTTCCAGTTTAGTTTGAATCGGTCCTTCTAAAGGGACACTACAGGCAGCTAGCTATTGGGCTCATATCGCAGTGCGTTCATTTCATCGCAGGTGGCGCTAGCAACTAGCAACCTACGAATTTTGGCTCAATGATGATGGTCAGTGTATTTTACTTGCAATATTATTTGGCATGAGAAACTAAATCTGACATTTAAAATGTCAGATTTAGTTTCTCATGCCAAATTGATTGGTGTAATGAGCACATCAAAATGGCTACGAGGAGGCTGCCTAGGGTCCCTTAATAACGCTCCGGGGAAAGTCATTGGAATCTTATCAACACTGAGGGCCGTATGCACAGCTTGGACTTCAGGCACACCTTCATTTAAGTCTGACTTTTCTCAATGCTTCAAGCAAAGAGAAAGTCTAACTTAAGCTATACTTTAGGCTGAAGTCCGACCCGTACATACGGCCCTGAAACTATGAAAGAATCAACACTAGACGAATATGGAAATGCAAGCAAGATTGTGAAGAATTAATCCATGTTTTTAGGCAAGGGTGTTTTTACTGCACGCCTTCTCTCTCTCTGTGTTTATTTTTCGGCCAGTTTTACCAACTCATGCTTGACACATAAATACTTTCTCTCGCTGCCGCTTACAACAATGGCGACTAAACATGCTTTGCAAGAGAAACCTTCAGAAGAATGTTACACAACCCGTTTTGCCCGAACCATGGTATTTATATCAACTCGTAAAAACAGCTTCATACTGCATAAAAAAACTCGATTTTTAAGAAAGGAAAGATATGATGAATTATGCTTTTTCTTTCGGAAGAACGAGGCCCAAGACGTCGCACCGTCCCTCATTTGCTTCGAACTCCATCGACATCAACAAGATTCCAGCGAACCACAGGGCCGATATCCTCCAGGAGCTTTTTACCTCTTTCGTGCGGAGAGGTCGAAGGACGACGTAGACTGGTCCCCTGTCGTAGTTCTCGCTTCACTACTACGACAGGCATTTTGAACGCCAACTCGGCATGTGATTGGTCAGCCAAACGTCATCAACGGTCGCGCCATGAGTCATATCTATTTTTAGAGACTCCCCGCAACGTTGAAAGTCTTTATTGCTCATTTGCATACGTGTGTCAGAAAACAGGCAAACATGGCGGACGCGGCCTGTCGTAGTAGTGGAGGAACGGAGCGATACGACAGGGGACCAGTCTAAGG